>JAJOOS010001748.1:0-32237 GCA_029582725.1 Solanum chiquidenum | reverse complement strand
CTTGCCCATATGATCTCTCACAATTCCCCCTTCTCCTATCTTGCCCGGATTGTTGAGGGCACTACCATCCGTATTGAGATTTAAGATATTCTGAGAAGGTTTTTCCCAACTGATTTGCCAAATTCTGATGTCCTGTTTGCACAACTCGATAAACTTGATCATTTCATGCCAAGTAGATGGCCATTGGATATAGGAGTAGGCTGTGGTAAGTAAGTGATTAATGTCTTTGTTAATGAGGAACTTCACTCTAGTAATACTAGACTGTTTGCCCCCATATTTTGCAGCACACATGTTCTTCCAGAGGTTCCAGCACACAACAATAGGTGCTGCCTGCAGTACCAGTTTGTGCACATCATTCTTGATCTCCATTCCCCACCAGCTATGAAGAATGTCCCTTATGTTAGTTTGATTGTGAGATACACCACATGGAGCCGCAAACCATTCCCTAATGTATTTAGCAAAGTCACCATTCACAAAAATGTGATTGATGTCATCACCCCCCAGTCCTCCTACAGCATGAACAACTGACTGGATCTGAACCAAAGGTAATGATCTTGTCATTTGTGGGAAGTTTGTTTATCATAGCCCTCCATACAAGAAATGAGATTTTTAAGGGAACATGTTTGTGCCATATATAGGAATTAAGTTTGTTGCTGTCTTTTTTCTGTCTGTAGATCTGCCAAGCTGATGCGCATGAGAATACACCATTATCTGTAGGTTTCCACACTGCCTCATCTAACATCCCTGGTTGGTATTGAATTTTGAATCTCAAAATATTTGGGATCAGAAGGGGAGGAACTTCCTGCCTTAAAAGTACCTCATTCCATTGCCCATTTTGCAGAAAGTGTGAAACATTAGTGTTGTTGAGGCTGTTGATGGTGTCATTGTGTTGTGCAAGTTGTCCTTCACCCAACCAGTCGTCCCACCAAAATAAATTGTTCCCAGAATGCACCCTCCAAGTGATATGAGGCTCAATGAGGTCTTTTCTTTTACCATGTCAATAATTTCCATTGGAGTGTTAGTGGGTACCATAAAGTAACTCTTTTCTTTGTTGATGCTTTGATCAGAAACAGCCTCATAAGTGCTAAGTGTTTTCATGATGAGTTGTAAGGAACTTCTAGTGGCAGAAGTAAAACTAATGACATCATCTGCAAAACATAAATGGTTAATTTGAGGACCTCTAATCTGCATATGGAAACCTTTATAACTCTGATCATGATGAAGGAGGTTCAACATCCTAGATAGGACCTCAGCACCTAAAATAAATAGGGCAGGGGATAGAGGATCCCCTTGTTTGAGGCCTCTAGTTGAATGGAAAAAACCATGTCTGGATCCATTCACAATAACTGAGTACCAATTGTTGCTCATAGTCCTCCATACTAGATCAATAAAGACCTCTCCAAAGCCATAGTTCTCATAGCTATACAAGTGAAGGCCCAAGATACTCTATCGTAGGCCTTGGCCATATCTAATTTAATCACAACATTATCCCCTTCCTGAGGTTTTTTAATATAATGAGTGATTTCTTGAGCCAACATAATGTTTTTAGAAGTGCTTCTCCCTTTGACAAATCCTGATTGGTTTGCTGATATAAGATTAGGAAGAATAGGGGCTAATCTTAAACAAAGAATCTTGGAAATGATTTTATTAGTAAAATTGCTCAAACTGATAGGCCTGAATTCACTGAATTTATTGGGATGTTCAGTCTTGGGTAAGAGAAATAATAAAGCATGCGACATAAACTTGGGCATTATGTGACCACTGAAATAGGATTGAATAGCAAGGAGCATGTCCTCCTTAATAATTTCCCAGCAGCTTTGGTAGAATTTACCTCAAAACCATCAGGACCAGATGCAGAGTTAGGGTTCATTGCAAACACAACATTTCTAACCTCCTCCATATTAACCATATTTTGCAATATTTGATTTTGTTGTTCAGTAACTTATCTTGGTAAGCATTGAAGAATATGGTCAACAATTCTGTCTTCTTTTCCCGAGAAAATATTCTGAAAATATTTGCAGGCAGCCTGACCAATCTCCTTGTCTCCTTGTACCCAAAGATCACTGTCATCACAAATTTTATGAATAAATAGTTTCCTCCTTCTTCCCCTCATAGTTGCATGAAAATATTTTGAGTTGGCATCACCTTCTTTAAACCATTGAAGTTGAGTCTTCTGTTTAAGGATAGATGATTCCAACTTAAGATATTTTATGTACTTAGCATTGACATAATGTAGCTTAGTTCTGTTGGCCTCAGAATTATTTATAATAATCTCCTCCTCTGCTGCTCTAACCTGCTCCTCGAATTCCTTGACAGCACTGAAGATATCCCCAAACTCTTTTCTGGACCAAGTACTAAGAGTGGTGGCAAGCCTCTTCATTTTTTGATGTAGTTTCCACATTGGATTGACATGAACTTCTCTATTCCAACATTCCTCTACTGTTTTCATAAAGGAGTCACTATCAGTCCAGCAGTGAAGGAATTTGAAATATTTAATGTGTTACTCCTTTTTGGCAGTAAGCTCCATAAGCAGTGGAGTGTGATCAGAACCTACTGAAGGTAAATGATTGATAGTAGTATGAGGCATCAATTCAAGCCATTTGTCATTAACCATTGCTCTATCAAGCCTTTTCCATACCATTGCTTCCTCATCCCTTTGATTACACCAAGTGAAGTGTTGACCATTGTAACAAATATCAATCAAACCACAAGTCTCAATCACACTAAGAAAATCAAAACTTTTGTTCATGTTATAAGGAAGGCCCCCTAGTTTTTCCCCTGTAGATGTAACCACATTAAAATCACCAATAGTACACCAAGGTTCCTTCTTATTTGAATATTGAATGAGTTTATCCCACATAGGCCTTCGGAGATGCTCCTTGCATTTTGCATAAATAAAGGTTATGAGGAATTTTTCATTGCATTCCACATGCTTTATCTCACAAGTAATATGTTGATCCTCAGCTTCAGAAACATTGCAGATTACATCAGTGTTCCAGAAGATCCAAATTTTTCCATTGTTATTGTATTGAGCTTGATCCATATTCAACTGAGTTTTGTAAGTGTTAATGTGAGCATTGTCAGAAAAAGGTTCAAGAATTGCTATCAAGGTGATATTATGAAGTTTCTTGAGTGTTTGAAGTCTTTCAAGAGATCCTTGGGAGTTGATACTCCTCGCATTCCAACAAAGAGCTCTAATCATCAAAAACTCGTACTTCTGGACCTGGTGTTGGGTCTGTTTGAATTAACAGACGTGTTGGTATTAGCTTGCTTGATGTTTTGTCTACCTCTAGGGGACAACCCTTGTTGATTGGTCACCTCCTAAATTTCTTGTTGAAACATTGTAGACCCAAATGCCTTAATAAGATGCATACTTGTCTCCTCCTCTTCCTCTTCCTCTTCATTTTCATTCAAAGATTGCGTATCTTGATCAAATTCATCTTCAGATTGCATGTTAGCATACTCATCCTCTTCAGCTTGTGTACTTTGGCTAGTGACAACTTTTTGATGTTTCTGTTGATTTTCTGCATTATTACCCTGTATCCCTGTTTTTGCCTGCTGTCTTCTTTTTATAGTCTGTCTCTTTTTCCTGCTCATTTTTCCTCTGGATTTATTGTTTGGAGTTTTCTCTCCAATTTTTTATGTTGTAGTATTAAGTTCATGTGTGCCCTCTGTACCTGTTGTTCCCTTCTTCTTCTGAGTCTGGTTGTTGGTTTCAATCCCAGCACCCTGACCCTTCTGCTGTTTGAGATCTTTTGGGCCCCTTACCTGATCCACTGTACTGTCCACCTTGACCAGTATCCTAAACCAGGGCAGCTTTCTGAATTTCCTGCACATGATGGACTGTTTTGGCATTGTTGTGAATAATGGTTGCAGGGGCTCTAAGGTCACTATTAAGGTCATTATGAACCCCCCATGCAGAACATGAGTCAAATTCCCCCCTTTGGTTACCCCTTCCTGCAAGTTAGTTGGTTTCTCCTGACACCCTCCATCCATCCCTCCACAAACTTCATCAGAATTTTCAGCATCAACATAGATAACATTGGGGGAATGGGGTAATGGGAGAGATAAGTCAATACTTGAGATCCTGTTATTACGATTATCTGTGACCTGATCTTTTTGCAGATTTTTTTTGGTATGATTAGATTCTGTAGGTAAGTCATCTCTTGACCCTTCAACTGTTTGCATTTCATAATCTGATTTTCCTTTATTGGTGTTGTCCCCAACAGTTCCTTTGTTTGGTTGTTCCTGCATTGCTAAATCAGTATAATTATTATGAATAGGGATGTTAGGTAATATACCTGTTGTGGAAGGTGCCTGCTGCATGTTATTCTTAGATGTCGTATATTGTGGTGATACAAGTCTCCATGCTGTTTTGGGAGGTATTTGCTCTTGGTTTTTTGTTTGTTTCCTTTTCTGAACATGCCATTGATCTTCCTAATCTATAACTTCTTGCTCTTGGTGGGTCTGTAGTCCCTTCTTGGGTTCCTGCTGCTGACCTGTGGGTTGCTGCTGTACTTGATTTTGCCTTTGGACTTCACCATTTATGTATTCTTTTTCATGCACTATGTGTTGCTGTCCTTGTTACTTTGTACCTCTTGCTGTTATACCACTGCTTTGCCCATTCTTTGTTATGGTTTGTTTTTCAATTTCCATTTCTTTCCTCCATTTAAATTCCTCATCTCTCCTTTTAATGGTGCAAACATTATCCACGTGCCCTTGATGTTTACAATACATACAGTAATCCGGGATTCCTTCATATTGGATTTTTTGCCATCTCCCTTTATTTGGGTCAGAGTTCTTGAACCCCATCTAGATGTGAGGAGGTCTTGCTTTGGTAAGGTCAACCTGGACCCTCACCCTAGCCATACTGCCTCTAGTCCTTTGGGAGGTTGGGGAGTCTAGGTACAAAACCTTTCCAATAGATTCTAGAAGTGTAGACAAAAGGACTTTGTTGTAACAATGCCAAGGGAGCTCAGGTAAGGCTACCCAAATAGGAACTATAGGAGTTTCTTCTTCCGGTGTAAACTCAGGAGTCCATGCATGAATTCTCATTATTTGACCTTCTATACTTATATTTTGTTTAGTCCACACCGTAACATAGTCAAATTCATTATCAAGATCAATGTACACATGTCTAGAGTTATAGTGACTTATTTTCATTCCCCCTGTTAGCTGGGTCTGGAGGGTGAAGCTTCTTCTAATCAGTTCCATTTTGGGCATGGTGTTGGTAAATTTGTCCACTAGAGTATGTTTACAAAATTCAGCCAACTTAATACTATAATCAGTCTCTTCAAATAGAACAACAGGTAACCCTTGTCTAACAGTATGTATAGGGTCCAATACAATAGAGATTTCATCTTTGGATTGATTGTACCTTAGACGAGCAGCAAAAGATTGAACAATGGTGAAGGGAGCAGGTTCAGGGATTCTGTCCGGTTTATTATTGTTTTGATCATGGCTTTGTTGTTGACCATTTGGTTGTTTCCCATTGTCTTGAGCTATATCCTTGTTCGCCTTGGAAGCATCATCTCTATTCCTTTGGGAGTTAGAGTCATACCTAGTATAATTGTTAGAGATCTTAGGAAAGTTGTTGTGGTAGTCCATATTGGCTTTGTCATTGCTACCATGAGTTCTATTTTTGCCTCCTTGTTGATTTATTTCCTTCGGCTGGTCCTGCTTTCCTTCAGTGTCTTTGTTACCTTATTTTTGTACATGTTTCGACACTTCGACAGTCATACTGGTGTGCTCATTTACCACATTGTGTAACTGAGCCTCAGTGTTAGCAGCCAACGATTGAGTATTAGTTTTTGTAACTGAATTACCTGTATGTACTTCCTTGTCTTTAGACTGTTTCAATTAGCCTGGTAGATCATTTCTTTGTTGCTGCACTTTCCCAGTTTCATCAGTTGGCGTGTCCCTTATTGTTGCGACCTGCATTGCATAGGTAGTAGGAGTTGGAGTTATGTTAGTGGAGTTACCTTTAATGCCAAACGAGAATTTAGAAGAGTGAGCTTCATCAGATGAATTTTCAGAAGTAAGAATCCTTGTAGCTTGGTCAGTGGCTTGCTGCTCTTCCAGACTATTTTCTTGTATTGCATTGCCTCCATCTTGTGTTGTTCTTGTCCGTAGTTGAGGATTTACAGCTGGTTGGACATTAATTTCTGCAGATGAGACTGGTAATGAGCCATTCCTTTCAATGTTATGCATATTTCGTCTTGTCCCTTCATGGAAATTCTTCATAGAATCCTTTGATTGAGTAACTTGATTGTTAGTGGTGTTTCCTCCATCAAGATTACTTGAAATCTCTGAGACATGGATTTCCAACGGAGGGAAAAAATTCTCATTCCCAGAATTTTCATTAACTCTGGCGACCTAGGTTCGATGTTCCCTGGAATTCTCCCCGCCGGTGATTCCACCGTCCATTTGGACTGAATTTTCTGTAAGATGTACGCCATCATGAGGGGAGTAATCCCCAGTGGTTGAATCAACTCGAATTTGATCGGAGGTGGCTTGAATTTGACGGTGCAGCTCAGGCGATTTGTTCGCGATTCTCACAGAAATTGCCTCACGATTGCTATCGATTGGAACGGTGGAATCGAATGATTTTTTGCTATGTTGTAGATCAATACTAGTAGATTCCATGGGCATTAACACTTTTCCATGATTCGATCCAGTAGCTTCGTGGGAAATAATTTTTCTAATTCCTTCCAGCTCCCTCTCCGAAAATGTTGTGTTGACCGCATCTGTATCTTGCGATTTTGAGGAGCTATGGGATGTATAATGGAGCGTGGATGACTGGGGTTTGTTGCCAATGTCATGGCGCTCCGGTTGGCGTTGCTCCGATAGCCGAGGGAGCTCCACCGGCGGCTCACGCGCCATTCCGGCGGTGCGCGTGTCTGCTGGGAAGTTAGCCGTTAGAGACAGTTGCTGGAGAGCTTTTCGTAGTTAGAGAATTTAGAGAGAGAATTTTTTTTAAGAAATGAGGGTGCGGTGTTTTTAGGGTTTTAAGGTTTATGGTTTAAGGTTTAGGTTTTTTTTTTGTGTTTTTTAGGGTTTAGTATATAAGATTTAGGGGTTGATAGGGTTTAGAGCTTAACATTTTTTAGGATTAGGGGGTTTTGGGATTTTTAGGGTTTTTAACATTTAACTGTTTCTTAGGGTTCTTAGGGTTTTTGTTTTTTTTAGGGTTTTTAAGATTTAACTGTTTCTTAGGGCTTAGGGTTTTGTAGGTGGTTTTAAATAGTTTTTAGGGCTTATTTTAGGATTTATACGATTTAGGGTTTCTTAAGATTTTAGGTTTAGGATTTATAGTTTTAGGTATGGGATTTTTTAGGTTTAGGATTTTAGGTTAAGGATTTTATCTAGGTTTTAAGGGTTTAGAGCTTTGGGATTTTTCGGTTAAGGTTTTTAAGGATTTTATAGGTTTAAGGTTTAGGTTTTTTTTTTTTGTGTGTTTTAGGGTTTTATAGGGTTTAGAGCTTAGAGTTTTTTTAGGTTTAGGGGTTTTATGGGTTTTTTCAGGGTGAAGTGTTTCTTAGGGTTTTCTAGGGTTTAGGGTTTCTTAAGGTTTAGGGTTTTGGGTTTCTTAGGGTTTTAGGTTTAGAATTTAGGGTTTTAGGTCAGGGTCTATGGTTTAGGGCATAGTGTTTTTTTAGGTTTAGGGTTATAGGTTAAGCGCTTTATCTAGGTTTTTAGGGCTTAGGGCTTTGGGTTTTTAGTTTAAGGTTTTTTATGGTTTTATAGGTTTATGGTTTAGGCTTAGGTTTTTTTTTGTGTTTTAAGGATTTTGCATATACGATTTAGGGGTTTATAAGGTTTCGAGCTTAGAGTTTTTAGGTTTAGGGGTTTTTGGGTTTTATTAGGGGTTTTACGGGTTAAGTATTTCTTAGGGTTTATGGTTTAGAGCTTAGGGTTTTGTAGGGGTTTCGAATGGTTTTTAGGGTTTATCGGATTTAGGGTTTCTTAAGGTTTAGGGCTTGTGGTTTCTTAGGGTTTTAGGTTTAGGATTTAGACTTTTAGGTTAGGGTTTAGGGTTTAGGGTTTAGGGATTAGGTTTTTTTTGTGTGTGTTTTTAGAGTTTATCATATATGATTTAGGGCTTTATAGGGTTTAGAGCTTAGTATTTTTTAGGTTTAGGGTTTTTTTGTGTTTTTTACGGTTTTAATGGGTTCAGTGTTTCTTTGTTTTTTTTTTGTTTTTTTTTATTGTAGGGTTCGAGGATTTATTGGATTTAGGTTTTAGATCTTAGGGATTTTCGAGTTTATTTTAGGGTTTCTTAAGGTTAGGGTTTAGAATTTCTTAGGGTTTAAGATTTGGAGTTTTAAGTTAGGGTTTAGGGTTTTTTTAGGTTTAGGGTTTTAGTTTATGGATTTTATCTAGGTTTTTAGGGTTTTATAGGTTTAGGGTTCAAGGATTAGGGGTTTGTTTTGTGTTTTTAGGGTTTAGCATAAACAATTTAGGGCTTTATAGTGTGTGGAGCTTAGACTTTTTAACGTTTAGGGGTTTTTGAGTTTTTAGGGTTTTTAAGGGTTAAGTGTTTCTTTAGGCTTTTTTGGGTTTTAGGGTCAGGATTTAGGGTGTTAGGTTAGATTTAAGGGTTTAGGGCTTAGAGTTTTTTTAGCTTTAGGATTTTAGGTTAAGGGTTTTATCTTGGTTTAGGGTGTAGGGTTTAGGTGCTTTTATGTTTTTTTAGATTTAGGGTTTAGAACTTAGGATTTTGTAGGTGTTTCAAACGGTTTTTAGGGTTTCATAAGGTTTAGGGTTTAGGGATTCTTAGGGTTATATGTTTATTATTTAGGGTTTTAGGTTAAGGTTTAGGGTTTGGGGCTTAGGGTTTTTTAGGTTTAGGATTTTAGGTTAAGGGTTTTATCTAGGTTTTAAGGGTTTAGGGCTTTGGAAACTTTAGATTAAGGTTTTTAGGGTTTTATAGGTTTAGGATTTAGGGCTTAGGATTTTTTGTGTTTTCTAAGGTTTATCATATAAGAATTTGGGCTCTATATGGTTTAGAGCTTAGAGTTTTTTAGGTTTAGGGGTTTTTGAGTTATCAAGGGTTAAGTGTTTCTTAGTTTTTTTTTTTTAAGGTTTAGGGTTTGGTTAAGGGTTTTATTTTGGTCTTTAGGGTTTATGTCTTTGAGTTTTTTAGGTTAAGGTTGTTTTGGATTTTATAGGTTTAGGGTTTAGGTTTTTTTTTGTGTTTTTTTAGGGTTTAGCATATACGATTTAGGTCTTTATAAGGTTTAGAGCTTAGAGTGTGTTTAGGTTTAGGGGTTTTGGTTTTTTTTAGGGTTTTTAAGACTGAGGTGTTTCTTCGGGTTTTTAAGGGTTTGGGGTTTAGGGCTTAGGGGGTTTTGTGTTTTTTAGGTTTAGTTTTACAGATTTTTAGGATTTAGGGTTTAGAAATTAGGGCTTTGAAGGGTTTTAGATGGTTTTTAGGGTTTATAGGATTTTGGGTTTATTAATGTTACGGGTTCAGGATTTCTTAGGGTTTTAAATTTAGGATTTAGGATTTTAGGTTAGGGTATAGGGTTTAGGGCTTAGGGGGTTTTTAGGTTTAGGGCTTAAGGTTAGGGTTTTGGGCTTAGGTTTTTTTTTAGGTTAAGCGTTTTAGGTTAAGTGTTTTATCTAGGTTTTTAGGATTTATGGCTTTGGTTTTCTTAGGTTAAGGTTTTTAGTGTTTTATAAGTTTAGGGTTTAGGGCTTTGGGTTTCTTTTTTTTGTGTTTTTTGAGTTTAGCATATACGATTTAGGGCTTTACAGGGTTTTGAGGTTAGAGTGTTTAAGGGTTAGGGGTTTTGTATTTTTTTAGGGTTGAGTGTTTATAAGGTTTTTTTTTGTTTCTTAGGTTTAGGGTTTATTAATTTTTAGGATTTAGGGTTTAACACTTGGGATTTTGTAAGGGTTTTAAATGCTTTGTAGGGTTTATTTTAGGATTTAGGGTTTCTTAAGGTTTAGGGATTCTTAGTGTTTTAGGTTTAGGATTTTGGGTTTTAGGTTAGGGTTTAGGGTTTTGGGCTTAGTTTTTTTTTTGTTTTTAGGGTTAAACATATACGATTTAGGTATTTATAGGGGTTAAAGCTTAGAGTTTTTTAGGTTTAGGTTTTTTTTTGTGTTTTTTAGGGGTTTTTAAGGGTTAAGTGTTTCTTAGGGTTTTTTTAGGATTTAGGGTTTAGGGCTTGGGTTTTTTTTAGGTTTAGGGGTTTAGGTTAAGGGTTTTATCTAGGTTTATAGGGTTTAGGGCTTTGGATTTTTTAGGCTTAAGATTTTTTAGGGTTTTATAGGTTTAGGGTTTAGGGGTTAGGTTTGTTTTGTGTTTTTTAGGGTTTAGCATATACGATTTAGGGCTTTATGGGGTTTAGAGCTTAGAGTTTTTTAGGTTTAAGGGGTTTTGGTTTTTTTTAGGGATTTTAAGGGTTAAGTGTTTCTTAGGGTTTTCTAGGGTTTAAGGTTTAACGCTTAGTTTTTTTTTGTATTTTTTAGGTTTAAGGTTTATAGATTTTTAGGATTTAGGGTTTAGGGTTTAGAGCTTAGGGTTTTGTAGGGGTTTAAACGCTTTTTAATGTTTATATTAGGCTTGATAGGATTTAGGGTTTCTTAAGGTTTAGGTCTTAGGTTTTCCTAGGGTTTTAGGTTTAGAATTTAGGGTTTTAGGTTTGGGTTTAGGTTTTAAGGCTTACCATTTTTTTAGGTTAAGGGTTTTATCTAGGTTTTTAGGGTGTAGGGCTTTGGATTTCTTAGCTTAACACTACAAGAAACAACACTTATTGTGACGATATTTAGTGGCGACTCTATTTTTTGCGACAGAAGCTACATATTCAGTGGCAACAATTGTTGTCGCTCCTGAACATTTTTCTTTAGAGGTAACTTATTTTGTGTCACCAATAATAGTTGTCACTAAATCTAAAATTGTACTCCCGCTGAAATGAAAATTCTCTCTCCAAATATTTAGTAGGATCTTATTAAACGTCGCCTCTCAATATAATTTTGTAGCGATCAGGTCGCCTCTAATATTAATTTAAAATAAAATGAAGGTTCTAGTTAAAATAAAACTAAAGAGTCATTTGTTCCTCTTTGCTCAAACTAAAATAATCAAATGTTCCTCTTAGCTCAAATGGGTTTTCTATAGGAAAAGGGAAAAAGAAAAACATATCTCTACTCAAATCTTGGAAAAGGAAGGAAGAAAAACTCGTTCCTCTTTCCTCAAATCTGGGAAAAGGGAGGAAGAAAAAGATCTTTCCTCTTTGCTCAAATCTGTGAAAAGGGAGGAAGAAGTAGTGTTTGTTGGTTTAATATTTCCTCAAATCTATTGGAATAGGGTTTTTTTGCTGAATATTCTTCAATTTTTCACTAATAGGGTTCTCTAAAGTATATAATACATCAGGTATGTGCTCAAATCCCCTTCTTGGTATTTGTATTTTTGATTTCACATATAATTTCTTTAACCTAGTTGAAATTATGTAGGAATAGGGTTCTCTATAGTCGAAGGAGGAAGGGAAAAAGTTCCTAATTTGAAAATCAGTGTGGGAGTGTCTCGTTCAATTGAACTTGTTCTTTGTTTGAAGTTTTGAAGGTACAATTCATGTCTATCCATATTTTAATAATTTTTATTTTGTTTTTTCGATCTTGAAAGTCATGTCTGAGTAATCTCTTTCTTTGGGTAAGCTAGAAGTTTATTTTTGATATTGTTATTGTGATGTCTGATTAAAATATATTGGATATCTTAAGTTCAATGGTTTATACAGGGAAAAGAGTTTCTTTTCAGTTAAAATTACCTCAGGTTAAAATAAGTGATGTAGTGATTCAATTTCAGTATTCTATTGGGTTTCTACTGTGAAACTTAAGTAAATTTCTTCTATCCAAATCAGCCATAGTCACTGAAAGCATAAAGTCTTGTATGTTTGTTGGAAATTTAAAACATGGTACAGTCAAACTTTGAGATGGTAAAAGCCTTTCTTCCTATATAGGTACGGTAAGAAGGTAAATGCCTCTCAAAAGGCAGGTTTATGGAAACATACTTTCAAAAGAACGAACATGTAATGCTAATGTGACTGCTATTGTTGTGTATGGTTGTGGCCATTTATGATAGAAAATATAATTGCGGTTAATGCTTGAAAAGTGTGATGTAAAACATTAAGGGGATAACATGTGAAATTAGAGAACAAGAAATTCCTTTTCCATTTTGCCTTTTAATTTGTTGACTTCCAAGAAAGCTATTATTCCCAGCACTTCATTGAAATTCTTTCATTTTGTAATGTCAAGTAATCTTCTAAAGAATCTGCTTAAAGTTAATGTTATTTACCATAATTGGTTTCTAAATTACACACTTTCTTACACTCCATTTTTATGAAGAAAAAATGAATCTGTTAGTGATTTAATAGTAGTTGTCATCTGGGAAACAACTCATTTTACTTGACACATTTTGAAACCTATTTCTTTGTATGTACTCTGATTCGTTACAAGATGTTTAATGACTCCTCTAAACTTGATTTCAGATTCTATTTGCTATGAATTGTGAATTATGTTTTAAATAGTAGGAACATGATTCAAAGTAAAAGCAGTGTCTCATTTAGTTGCGATTTGTGTACATGTAAATATCTCATTTTGATTGGTGATTTATGTATGTATTTTCTGTTCTAGTTCCATTGAGTTTGGAGATTCTAACAATTATAGTGTGGTGACCATTTGGTAGTTTGTTGAACAAGAGAATTTATAGTTTTTCTAATAGTGCTAAGAACCCCTATAATGTTAAAGCTTCTAGCAACATTATATCTAGTCCTAGTACTATTAATCCTAGTATTAGTAGATCTGTAGCCACCTGATTGTATTGATTCATTATATATATAAAACTATCTCCTTTTACCAAAAAAAGTTTGTTGGCCTAAAATTTGCTCTTAGAATGGATTGAAATTATATGATAGAAGTAGATTATTGACAATCCAAATCTATAATGTAAAATCTGTAAAATAAACGTTACATTTTCTTTTAATCTACCGAAAAATACTTACTCTATTTATACAAAAATTGTTTGTTTCACTTGTTAAAGCATTGACACCTTTGTTGGAGAATGGAGTACTTACATTTTTTTATACAGTGATTTATTTACTACATTGTGCGTTTCTTTCTAGTTAGCTGATCCTCACTTCTCTTTGTTTAAATCTATTTATCTGGGCTTCTCTGTTCATTGTTTATCATTGTAAAAAAAAATTAAATTAATGAATTATTTTCTGTTGAGAATAGGAATGGATAAAAGTTGGTTAAATATTAGGAATAGAGTTGACCAAAGATATAGAGATGGAGTTGAAGGTTTTCTTAACTGGGCATTCAGTCAATCTGGAGTGAATACCATGATTCGCTGTCCTTGTAGAAGATGTATGAACACCGTGTTCAAGCTAAGAATTGATGTAAGAGGTGACTTATTGAAAAAGGGCTTTTGGGATTCTTATAAAGTGTGGGACTTGCATGGAGAAGTATTAGTTAGAGTTGAAAACTCTAATGCCGCATGTAGTACTGAAGTAGAAGGAAGAGGATGACATTATTAAAATGATTCATGATGCTTGTGGATATAAGGGGAATAATATTAATTCGTTTGAGGAAAATGAAAAACCAAATATGCATGCAACATAGTTCTATAAATTGTTGGAAGACGCTCAGATAGAACTTTATCTTGGTTGCACAAAAGTCTCAAAGTTATCTTTTGTTATTAAATTACTTCACTTGAAGTGCCTCAACCATTGGAGCAATAAATTGATGGATGAGTTATTAAGCTTCTTTAAAGAAGTTCTTCCCGAGGGGTCATTATTACCTAGTTCTTTTTATGAAGCTAAGAAAATTCTTCGTGACCTAGGCTTGGGGTATACAAAAATAGATGCATGTCAGAATGATTGTATTTTATATTGGCGCGATTACGTCAATACCCAATCATGTCCAAAGTGTGGTATATATAGATGGAAATCACTAGAAAACAAAGGCAAGAAAGTAGCTCATAAAGTATTGCGCTATTTTCCAATCAAACCAAGGCTTCAAAGATTATACATGGCAAAAGAGACATCAAAGAAAATGAGGTGGCACAAGGAGGAAAATATTGATGACGGTGTCTTGCGTCATCCATTTGACTCAATATAATGGAAATCTTTTCATGAGCATTATCGTTCCTTTTCATCTGAGTTAAGAAATGTTCGATTAGGTTTAGCAAGGGATGGGTTCCAACCTTTGGAAATATGAGTTCAAATCATAGTATTTGGCCTGTTGTTCTAGTTACATATAATTTGCCACCATGGGATTGCATGAAAGATTCATATTTCATGATGCCACTTCTTATTCCAGGTCCTAAATATCCAGGCAATGATATTGATGTATACTTACAACCTATAATTGAAGTGTTGAAAGAATTATGGGATGGGGTGGAGACTTATGATGCACACACAAAATCTAATTTTCTTATGCGTGTGGCTCTCATGTGGAAAATTAATGACTTTCCCGCGTATGAAAACCTTTCAGGATGGTCAACCAAAGGCAAGCTTTCATGCCCTTGTTGCCATAAATACACACAATCGATTTCCTTGCGCAATAAGTTGTGCTAAATGGGTCATCGTCGCTTTCTTCCTATGAACCATCCATGGCGTAAAAATAGGATGTTATTTGATGGGAAAGTTGAAATGGGGGTTGCACCTAGCCCTTTAACAGTTTATGAAGCACTTATGCAGATACAAGAGTTAGGCAATGTGAGTTTTGGTAAAGAGAAAAATCGAAAGCGTAATGTTTCTAACAATGCTTATAATTGGAGGAAGAAAAGTATCTTTTTTAAATTGCCTTATTGGAAGAGTCTTAAGTTAAGACATAACCTTGATGTGACGCACATAGAAAGAAATGTCTCCGACAATATTTTATCGACCGTGATGAGTATAGTTGGAAAGACAAAGGACACATTGAAAAGTCGATAGGATTTGGTGGACCTTGGAATTAGGAAAGGATTGCATCCAATTGAGGATGGGGATAACATTTTATTGTTGGCTGCTTCTTATGCATTGTCTTCTCAAGAGAAGTTGAAGTTACGTGAATTCTTAGCTAATTTAAAGGTTCCAGATGCCTTTTCATCAAATATTTCAAGGTGTGTGAACGTACTTGAGAAAAAGATACATGGATTGAAGTGTCATGATCATCATGTATTACTGCAAGACATTTTACCAATAGCTATACGTGGTTTGTTGCCTAAGGAAGTGTGTGAACCAATTATAGCCTTAGGTAAATTTCTCAAGAATTTATACTCTAAGTGTCTGACCATTGAAGATCTTGATATCCTAGAGGCTGAAATTCCTCTCATATTGTGCAAACTTCAAATGGTTTCCCCCCCGGCATATTTTGATGTCATGATTCATTTGCCAATACACTTGGCAAGAGAGGCAAAACTTGGTGGACCAGTTCAATATCGGGATATGTACCTTTTTCAGAGGTAACATATAATTTATAATTTGAATACCATTGTATTTAAATTGTAATATTCTATAATTATATTAATAAGAAATCTATATATAGGTATTTGCGAACACTTAAGTCAGATGTTCGCAACCCACGTTTTCCAGAAGGCTCAATTGTTCAAGGTCATATGGCAAGGGAAAACCTTCCGTTTGTCTCAATATATTTAAAAAATATCTCAACCAAGTTCAATAAACCAACAAGAAATGATGATGGATTTGAATCAAATGGTGAGATGTCTATCTTTAAAAAAAGTGGGCAAACAAAAGGGGCTTCAGATGGAATCAGACTACCTCATGATGAGTTCAACCAAGCATGTATGCATGTTCTTCAAAATTGTGAAGAGGTTTCACCATTCATGGAGTAAGTCTTTTTTTAATTCAAATATAATTATATATTGAGATAATTTAATTAATCTGTACTAACACAAAACGTAGGGAATACATGAGAGAAATGGAAATACAAGGTGCAACGAGACCTCAAGGGATACATAATAACAAATTTATTGAGTGGTTTCGTGCACGTGTAAGTGTTTACTTCAACAACTCTTTACTATTAGTGTTGACATCTCATTATAAACAAGTCTTATTGATTTTTGTAGATATTTGTACTAGCTGCACAAGGACGTGCAACTGATGAGCTCATAAGCTTAGCTATCGATCCTGAACCATTGGTGCATCGATATTCGATATTTATGGTGAATGGATTTAGGTTTCAAACAAAAAAGCTTGTGAGAAAAATGCATAACAGTGGAGTTCTTGTGAGAGGAGATGATGCAGACTCTAATAAGGAGTATTATGGTGTATTGGAGGATATTTATGAGTTGCGTTATGTGGGAAACCGAAAAGTTTATCTATTCAAGTGTCATTGGTGGGATGTGGCTCGCCTAGGAAGAGGATATAAGATTGACCAATATGGTTTTACAAGTGTAAATACTCATTGTGCTTTGAATACAAATGAGCCATTTGTGTTGGCATCTCAGTCTGAACAAGTCTTCTACTTGAATGACATGATCGATAAAGATTGTCTTGTTGTTGTAAAGACAAATCCTCAGGACCTTTTTAATATGCCTGATGTTGAAGAAGAAGAAGAATTAATAAATGACGAAGTTTATCAACAAGAGGAAGTCAAATGTAATATTTTGAATACCAATGATCATGAAACTAATATTGAGGTGTCTTTACATAGAGATGATATTGAACCAGAAGCTGTTTTGCGTACTAATAATCAAGAAAATGAGGAAGATGATTTTATTAATGACCATCATACAGATGTATCCGAGGATGAAGAAAGTGAAGAAGAGTCACTTGCTGATAATGATGGAGAGGATAGTGATACATCGTTCTGAAGATTGAGAAACAAAGACGGTTCATATAGATGTCTACATGTTTTTTGGAAGTTCATTGTATTTTGTTCTTTTGAGACTGAGAAGAAATTAATTCATAACGCTTGTGGCTTTAGCTTTATAAATTGATCTCTGTTTTTAGTAGAATCAGTGAGTTATATTTTCACCAATTAAGCAGCAGTTGTCAGCAAAATGTCCCACATTTCTTAAATTTATTGATTGATATTTTATTTGGCTGTTAGTGAGTTACTTTACTTTACGAATTGATATTTTATTTTGCTTGTAGACATATTCTTAATCATCTTTAATTTCTTGTTTTGATACTTATGATTTTTATTTGATGTTGCAGGAAATGAAAGGAACTGGACGAGGTAAAATTGGAAGAGTCGGTGTAAAAATTGGACGTGACAATTCTCGAGGAAGTAAAAGTTTTGGAACTACGTCTCAGCCACAACTACAACCAATAAGAGTTACCAAAATATCATTAGAAGTAGAACAATCATCTAATCCAAATCAAGGACCTCTACAGATAGGCCAAATATCAAGTCATCCTCTCCCAAGAACATCTCTAGAGACACAATCATCCAAAAATCTTGAAGAAAGCACACTCCCCTCTCCAGAGGTTGAAACTGGAACATGTTAGTTCACATCCCTTCTTAGTAGGAAACGACTGACTAGTGTTCTACCCGATTGTTGTTAGAGGATAGCTGTTGGGGTTTTAGTTTGTTGCTGTTCAACACTATTATTTTTTTATACAAGAAAGTAGGTTGGTTAAGTGGCAGAATACTAGTATATTTTGGTTTTGCATTAATAGTATTATACAATAACTATTTGATATTATGTTCTTTGAATTTTTATTTGCTTTGCAGTTTCTCGCGTCAATAGAAAGAGAGGAAGAGGAAAATATAAATCTAAAACTGTTGATATTAAAACCAAGTATGGAGAAAAAATCAAAGTAATTATTCCATATGACATTTATAGAGTTGTGGGTTCTGGGGCTAGAGATATTGTTAATTACTCTGGCTTGATCATGAGGAGCAGCATCTCGTTCCGAGATGGAAATTGGCAAAAGATTATTTTAAAACATGGAGAAGCAATATGGTATAAGGTCAAGGTAATAAATCACTTTTAATTTTGTATTGCCTTTAGATTACCTGATTTATCAAATTTAATAGTAAAATGTGTTTAGGACAAATTTGAAGTTTGCGATGGACTGAGAGAGCATAAGTTACAAGGCTAAGCACTATGCAAAGACCCTTTAGAGCTTGGAAAGCTTGATTGCATAACTGATACTCTGCCTATAGTACCGATGAAGACAGATTGTCGCATCGTCCTGAGGATGTTGAGTTGGAGGATTGGAAATACCTAGTTAAGTATTTTGACAGTGAAAAATTTAAGGTAACTTAATTTAAAACTAGAGGTTCCATAATCTTACTTAAGCTTACATGAACAAACTATACTCTTTTAGTAGCACATTAGGATAAATATTTTCTGATCTCCTGACTTGGTGCAGGTTGTCAGTGAGAGAAACAGAAAAAATAGAGAAAAACAAATAACTAAGCATTCTTGTGGTACAAGATCATTTGCAGAAGTACAGGAATCTACGGTGAAAATATATTTGTTCCTCAATTATTTCATATACTTCTTTGCTACTTATATACATCTACGCATATATTTTTTTTCTTATTGAACTATATTGTAGAGAAACCCTGAATCGGGAGAAAAAGACACATCAGATAAAGTTTGGGAGATTCAACACACACATAAAAATACTAATGGAGAACGTGAATGGTTGGATCCACAATCACAACAGATTCATGTAATTCCCTAAAATAATTGCCTTGTTATCTTTTTGACCTACTACAAGTTACTTACAATATGTAAATTATGTTTTTTGTGTAAATGGTTGTGTATTATTGTAGGGTCAGCTCCAACAACTTGTTGTTGAACAACAATCTGAAGAGATCGAGCATCGCATGACTAGGGATGATATCTTATCTTCAGTTCTTGGTGAGAGATCAGGCTATGTTTGGGGGAAAGGATACGGAAAGAAACCTCCTAAAAAGACTCAAATACAACAGGCAGACATAAAGGCTAGTGTGTCTTCAGCGATGGAAAATATGCGTCAAGAGATGCAAGCTAATATGGATCGAAAGTTGCAAGAAGAATGAGAGCAAATGACTGCTGATTTAAAAAGAAATATGGAAGAAGATTTGCAAAAAAATTTGGAAGAGGAGCATGAACACATGAAAGGCAAAGTGGACAAGATGTTTCAAGAACAAATGGCCGCTATCATGACTAGAATGCAACATGTACTTTCTCTTGCTCCTGAACAATTCTTCTCCTTTCATTGTATGTTCTTCTCGCCGTAAAATCTCAAATGTTATTTAAAGATCTTATTTGCCTCTCAGCGAAGGCATTTTCTACCACATATATAGAATGAATTTGTGGGATTTGTTTGTTTTTTCAAGATTTTGATATTAGGAAGTTGTTAGCTCAGTTTATTGACTTCCCTTATATGTAGGTTCTTTGTTTTTAGCGTGAAATGCCTCAGTTATGAAGGGATTTTAGTTGTGGGTGGATTGGTTTTTCTTTTTCAAGAATAAGTCTGAGATAAATAATTGTTTAATTGTGAAAAAGTATTATCTTCTTGTCTCTCTCTCTCGTGTATGCATGAAAAAGTATTATGAGGCTTTTAATAAGTTGTCTTGTAATGTGAGTGAATGTTTCTTGTTCTGCCTCTGCTATTAATATTAGAAAAGATTGTGTCTTGTTACTTAAGTGACTAACTTGGAATTATTTTAGCCTCTTGTCATATTCTTGTTTCCTTCTGTGTCTTTACTATTTTTTAATACAATATGAACTAATGTAACTGGATCTCTGTCACTATTATAATATAACACTATTATTACTGGATCTCTCAGTCATCACTAGAATTAGAAATTTGATTTGTGATGGATGTAGCACTTAAGAGAACAAATGAGATTCTCTTACTGTGTTAGATATTTTAATGTCCATATCATGTATAGTTCTGATTGTTGATTTAAATAGAGGATTTGCTTGTTGTATTGCAATTAAAATTCTTGGTGTTGGTTTTCGAATGACAAGAACTGCCAGTATCTTATATATATGTTTTCATACACAAAAAAATAAAGTATTGAAACTATGATGGTGTTGATTTTAAAGTCTTATGTTACTCTTGTTATTATTAGCATTGGATTGTGAGAATTACAAAGTGATTGCGTGTTTTTCTAATTTCAGGGACAAGGTTCTTAAACAATGAGGCACGATCAAGAAGTAGTTTTAAGGCGTGCAATGAGAGTTTTTGCTTTTTGGCCATATGTATATGGATACAACGATAACTGAACTATTAGCGTGTTATTATACATATATATATATATATATATATATATATATGTATGTATAGTTGAATTTCTAGTACTAGGAGTATTTGTAATAATTAACTCGAAAATGCCTTTTGTATTAATTTTGTGAAATACAGATAGATGTTTTTAATATCTATATATATGTATTGATTTTAGAGAATTTAATTCAAAACATTAAATAGTGTTCTTCAGTGATGAGATGAATATTGCCACAAATGCTATAGTAATTTTAGTGGTGATTTTTATATACTACTAAAAATCACTTTTTGCAGTGACATAAAAGTTGCCACTGATAATTAGTTGATTTTGTAGCGGAAAAAGTCGCTGCTAATTAATAGTGTGTAGCAGCGAGATGAAAGGTGATACTAATAGTTAATTGTTTTTTGCAACGATAGGAGTCGCTACTGATATTAATATTTAGTAGCGACAAAAGTTGCCACAGAAAGTTTATATGTTTTTGTGGCAACAATCTTGCCACTAAAGGCCTTGTTTTAGTGGCAACTTGACAAATAGTCATGTTGCGATTTTATTTTTGTGGCATATTTCTTAACAAATTGTGACGGATTATGTCGCCACAGATGAGTGTTTTTTGTGGCGAAATCCTTTTGTCGCCCCAAATAACTTTTAGTTATGGAATTACTACCAACGGAGAGGAAGTCGCCACAATAAACTTTTAGTGGCAACATTTGGAGTATTTGTGGCAAATTCTGTCGCCACAATAAGGCAGATTTCTTGTAGTCTAAGTTTTTTTTAGGGTTTTAATGTTTATGGTTTAGGGCTTAGGTTTTTTTTTTGTATTTTTTAGGGTTTAACATATAAGATTTAGGGGTTGATAGGGTTTAGAGGTTAGCATTTTTTATGATTAGGGGTTTTTGGTTTTTTTTAGGGTTTTAAAAATTTAACGATTTCGTAGAGTTTTTAGGGTTTATGGGTTAGAGCTTAGGGTTTTGTAGCACTTTTAAATGGTTTTTAGGGTTTATTTTAGGCTTTAAAGGATTTAGGGTTTCTTAAGGTTTTAGGTTTAGGATTTAGAGTTTTAGGTTAGGGTTTTTTCAAGTTTAGGGTTTTAGGTTAAGGGTTTTATCTAGGTTTTAAGGGTTTAGAGGTTTGGGATTTTTCATTTGAGGTTTTTAAGGGTTTTATAGGTTTAAGGTTTAGGGCTTAGGTTATTTTTTGTGTTTTTTATGGTTTTATAAGGTTTAGAGCTTAGTGTTTTTTTAGGTTTAGGAGTTTTAAGGGTTTTTTTTAGGGTGAAGTGTTTCTTAGGATTTTCTAGGGTTTAGGTCTTAGGGTTTTGTTGTGTTTTTAAGGTTTTAGGTTTACAGATTTTTAGGATTTAGGGTTTAGAGCTTAGGGTTTTGTAGGGGTTTTGTACAGTTTTAGGGTTTATAGGGTTTAGGGTTTCTTAAGGTTTAAGGTTCAGGGTTTCTTAGGGTTTTAGGTTTAGCTTTTAGGGTTATAGATTAGGGTTTAGGGTTTAGGGATTAGGGTTTTTTTAGGTTTAGGGTTTTAGGTTAAGGGATTTATCTAGGTCTTTAGGGTTTATAGCTTTGGGATTTTTAGGTTAAGGTTTTTTAGGGTTTTATAAGTTTATGGTTCAGGGCTTAGGTTTTTTTTGTGTGTTTTTAGGGTTTAGTATATACGATTTATGGCTTGATAGGGTTTAGAGCTTAGAGTGTTTTTTTGGGTTTATGGTTTAGAGTTTAGGGTTTTGTAGGGGTTTTAAATGGTTTTTAGGGTTAATAGGATTTAGGATTTCTTAAGGTTTAGGGTTTAGGGATTCTTAGGGTTTTAGGTTTAGGATTTAGCGATTTAGGTTAGGGTTTAGAGTTAAGGGCTTAGGTTTTTTTTAGGTTTAGGGTTTTAAGTTAAGGGTTTTATTTAGATTTTTAGAGTTTAGGGCTTTGGGTATTTTAGGATCTTATAGGTATAGGGTTTAGGGCATACATTTTTTTTGTTTGTTTTTTAGGATTTAGCATATACGATTTAGGGCTTTATAGGGTTTAGAGATTACAATTTTTTACGCTTAAGGTTTTTCGGTTTTTTTTTTAGGGTTTTTAAGGGTTAAATGTTTCTTAGTCTTTTTTAGGGTTTAGGGTTTAGGGCTTAGGGCTTTTTGTGGTTTTTAGGTTTAGGGTTTTAAGCTTAAGATTTTGTAGGGGTTTTAAATGGGTTTTAAGGTTCATAGGACTTAGGGTTTCTTAAGATTAAGGGTTTAGGGTTTATTAGGATTTTAGTTTAGGAGTTAAGGTTTTATGTTAAGGTTTAGGGTTTAGGGCTTAGGTTTTTTTTTAGGTTTATGGGTTTTGGTTAGGTGTTTTATCTAGGTTTTTAGGGTTTAGGAATTTCAGTTTTATAGGTTAATGTTTTTAAGGGTTTTATTGGTTTAGGGTTTACAGCTTAGGTTTTATTGTGTTTCGTAGGGTTTAGCATATACTATTTAGGGCTTTATAGGGTTTAGAGCTTTGAATTTTTTAGGTTTAGGGTTTTTTCTATTTTTAGGGTTTTTAAGGGTTAAGTGTTTCTTAGTGTTTTTTTGGGTTTAGGATTTTTTTGTGTTTTGTGGGTTTAGGGTTAACGGATTTTAAGAATTAGCGTTTAGAGATTAGGGTTTTGTTGGGGTTTTAGGTTTAGGATTTAGGGTTTTAGGTTTGGATTTAATATTTTAGGTTAGTGTTTAGGGTTTTTTTAGGCTTAGGTTTATACGTTAAGGACTTTATCTAGGTTTTTATGGTTTAGGGATTTGGGTTTTTTAGGGTTTTTTAGGTTTAGGGTTCAGGGCTTAGTTTTTTTTTGTGTTTTTTAGGGTTTAGCATATACGATTTAGGGCTTTATAGGGTTTAGAGCTTAGACTTTTTTTGGTTTAGGGGTTTTTGGGTTTAGGGATTTTAAGGGCTAAGTGTTTCTTGGGGCTTTTTAGAGTTTACGGCTTAGGGTTTTTTTGTGTTTTTTTGGGTTTAGCGTTAACAAATTTTTAGGATTTATGTCTTAGAGCTTAGGATTTTTTAGATGTTTTATATTGTTTTTAGGGTTTATTTTAGGGTTTATAGGATTTAGGGTTTCATAAGGTTTAGGGTTTTGGGTTTCTTAGGGCTTTAGGTTTAGGATTTAGGGTCTTAGGTTAGGGTTTTGGGTTTTTTATGTTTAGGGTTTAGAGTTTAAGGCTTTTTGTATTTTTTAGGGTTAGGTTGACGAATTTTAAGAATTTAGGGTTTAGAGCATAGGGTTTTGTAGGGGTTTTTAATGGGTTTTAGGGTTTATTGGATTTAGGGTTTCTTAAGGTTTAGGGTTTAGTGTTTCTTATGCTTTTAGGTTTACAATTTAGGATTTTAGGTATGGGTTTAGGGATTTTTTAGGTTTAGGATTTTAGTTTAAGGATTTTATCTAGGTTTTTAGGGTTTACTGCTTTGGGTTTTTTAGGTTAAGGGTTTAGGGTTTAGGTTTTTTTTGTTGTGTTTTTTAGGGTTTCACATATACAGTTTTGGGCTTTATAGGGTTTAGAGCTTTGACTTTTTTATGTTTAGTGGTTTTATGGGTTAAATGTTTCTTAGGGTTTTTTGTGCCTTTAAGATTTAGCATTAACGGATTTTTAGGATTTAGGGTTTAGAACGTAGTGTTTTGTAAGGGTTTTAAATTGGTTATAAGGTTTATTTTAGGGTTTCTTAGGCTTTTAGGTTTAGAATTTAGGGTTTTAGGGTTTAGGGCTTAGAGTTTTTTTTAGGTTTATGGTATTAAGGTAACGTTTTTATCTAGGTTTTTAGGGTTAGGGATTTTGGGTTTTTAAGGTTAAGTTTTTTAGGGTTTTTTAGATTAAGAGTTTTATGCTTAGTTTTTTTTTTGTTTTTTTAGGGATTTTAAGGATTAAGTGTTTCTTAGGTTTTGTTTTTAGGGTTTATATGGTTTAGGGATTTGTTTTTTCTTTGTGTTTTATAGGTTTAGGGTTTACGGATTTTTAGGATTTAGGGTTTAGAGCTTAAGGTTTTGGAGGGGTTTTAAATGGTTTTGAGAATTTATTCTAGGGTTTATAGGAATCGGGGTGTCTAGAGGTTTAGGGTTTCTTAGGGTTTTAGGTTTAGAATGTAGGGTTTTAGATTAGGGTTTAGGGCGTAGGATTTTTTTAGGTTTAAGATTTTAGGTTAAATGTTTAATCTAGGTTTTTAGGGTTTAGGGCTTTAAGATTTTTAGGTTTAGGCTTTTAGGGTTTTATAGGTTTAGGGTTTAGGGCTTATGGTTTTTTTTGTGTTATTTTAGGGTTTAGCATATACTATTTAGAGATTTATAGGGTTTAGAGCTTAGAGTTTCTTAGGTTTAGGGGTTTTTGGGTTTTTATGGGTTAAATATTTCTTAGGGTTTTCTAGGGTGTAGGGTTGATGGATTAGGTTTTTTTTTGTGTTTTTTAGGTTTAAGGTTTATGGATTCTTAGGATATAGGATTTAGAGATTAGGGTGTGGTAGAGGTTTTAAATGGTTTTTAGGGTTTATTTTTGGGTTTATAGGATTTCAGGTTTCTTAAGGTTTAGGGTTTAAGGTTTCTTAGGGTTTAGTTTTAGGATTTAAGGTTTTAGGTTAGGGTTTAGGGCTTACAGTTTTTTTAGGTTTAGAGTTTTAGGTTAAGGGTTTTATCTAGGTTTTTAGGGTTTAGGGCTTTGAGTTTGTTAGGTTAATATATTTTAGGGTTTTATAGGTTTATGGCTTAGGGTTTAGGGTTTAGAATTTTTAAGGTTTAAGGTTTAGTTTAAGGGTTATATCTAGGTTTTTAGGGTTTAGGGCTTTGCAATTTTTAGGTTAAGGTTTTTAGGGTTTTATAGGTTTAGGGTTTAGGGCTTATTTGTTTTTGTGTTTTTTAGTGTTTAGCATATACGATTTAGGGCTTTATTGGGTTTTGAGCTTAGAGTTTTATAGGTTTAGGGGGTTTTGGGTTTTTTTAGGGTTAAGTGTTTCTTAGGGTTTTCTAGGGTTGAGGGTTGAGGGCTTAGGGTTTTTTTTTTGTGTTTTTAGGATTAAGGTTTACAGATGCTTAGGATTTAGTATTTAGAGCTTAGGGTGTGGTAGAGGTTTTAAATGGTTTTTAGGGATTATTTTAGGGTTTATAGGATTTAGGGTTTCTTAGGGTTATACGTTTAGGATTTAGGGTTTTAGGTTAGGGTTTAGGGTTCAGGGCTTATAGGTTTTTTAGCCTTAGGGTTTTAGGTTAAGGGTTTTATCTAAGTTGTTAGGGTTTAGGGCTTTGAGTTTTTTAGGTTAAGGGTTTTATCTAAGTTTTTAAGTTTAGGGTTTTAGGTTAATGGTTTTATCTAGGTTTTTAGGGTTTACGGCTTAGAGTTTTTTAAGGTTTAAGGGTTTTATCTAGGCTTTTAGGGTTTAGGGCTTTGGGTTTTTTAGGTTATGGTTTTAAGGGTTTTATAGGTCTAGGGTTGACGACTAATTTTATTTTATTTTTGTATTTTGGGGTTTAGCATATACAATTTAGGTCTCTATAGGGTTTAGTTCTTAGAGTTTTTTAGGTTTAGGAGTTTTAGGGTTTTTAGGGTTTTTAAGGGTTAAGTTTTTCTTAGGGTTTTTTAGGGTTTTTTAGGGTTTTGGGTTTAGGGCATAGGTTTTTTTTTGTGTTTTTAGGTTTAAGATTTTGAGCTTAGGGTTTTGTAGGGATTTTAAATGGCTTTTAGGGTTCATAGGACTTAGGGTTTCTTAAAGTTAAGGGTTTAGGTTTCTTAGGGTTTTAGTTTAGGAGTTATGGTTTTAGGTTAAGGTTTAGGGTTTTAGGTTAAGAGTTTTATCTAGGTTTTTAGGGTTTAGGGCTTTGGGTTTTTTAGGTTATGGTTTTTTAGGGTTTCATAGGTTTAGGTTGACGACTAAAGGTTTTTTTGTGTGTTTTTTATGGTTTAGCATATACGATTTAGGGGTGTATAGGGTCTAGAGCTTAGAGTTTTTTAGGCTTAGGAATTTTAGGATTTTTAGGGTTTTAAAGGGTTAAGTGTTTCTTAGGGTTTTTCAGGGTTTTGGGTTTTGGGTATAGTTTTTTTTTGTTTTTTAGGTTTAGGGATTTGAGTTTAGGGCTTTGTAGGGGTTTTAAATAGGTTGTAGGGTTCATAGGACTTAGGGTTTCTTAAGGTTACGGGTTTAGGGTTTCTTAGGATTTTAGTTTAAGAGTTAGGGTTTTAGGTTAAGGTTTAGGATTTAGGGCTTAGGGTTTTTTTAGGTTGAGGGATTTAGGGTAAAGATTTTAGGTTAAGGATTTTATATAGGCTTTTAGGGTTTAGGGCTTTGAGTTTTTTAGGTTAAGGGTTTTTAGGATTTTATAGGTTTCAGCTTTAGGGCTTAGTTTTTTTTTTGGGTTTAGTATATACGATTTAGGGGTTTATAGTGTTTAGAGCTTAGAGTTTTTTAGGTTTAGGGTTTTTTGTATTATTTTGGGTTTTTATGGTTTAAGTGTTTCTTAGGGTGCTTTAGGGTTTAGGGTTTATGGCTTACGGTTTTTTTTTGTGTTTTTTAAGTTTAGGGTTTATAGATTTTTAGGATTTAGGGTTTAGGGTTTAGAGTTTAGAGTTTTGTAGGGGTTTTAAATGGTTTTTAGGCTTTAATTTAGGAATTAGGGCTTCTTAAGGTTTAGGGTTTCTTAGGATTTTAGGCTTAGGATTTAGGGTTTTAGGTTAGGGATTAGGTTTAGGGCAGAGTTTTATGTAGTTTTTTATGGTTTATTTTTTTAGGGTTTTATAGGTTTAGGGTTTAGGGCTTAGGGTTCTTTGATGTTTTATAGGGTTAAGCATATACGATTAAGGGCTTTATAGGGTTAGAGCTTAGAGTTTTTTTAGGTATAGGGGTTTTTGGGTTTTTTAGGGTTTGTAAGGGTTTAGTGTTTCTTAGGGTTTTATAGGATTTAGGGTTTAGGGCTTAGGGTTTTTTATTTGTGTTTTTTAGGTTTAAGGTTTACAATTTTTTAGGATTTAGGGATTAGAGCATAGGGTTTTGTGGAGGTTTAAAGCATAGGGTTTTGTGGGGTTTTTAAATGCTTTTTAGGGTTTACATTAGGGTTTATAGGACTTAGGGTTTGTTAAGGTTTAGGGTTTAGGGTTTATTAGGATTTTAGGTTTAGAATTAGGATTTTTTGTGTTTTTTAGGGTTTAGCATATACGATTTAGGGATTTATAAGGTTTAGAGCTTAGAATTTTTTAGGTATAGGGGTTTATATGTTTTTTTAGGGTTTTTAAGGGTTAAGTGTTTATTTGGGGGTTTTAGGGTTTATGGTTTAGAGCTTAGGGTTTTTAGGGGTTTTAAATGATATTTAGGGTGATAGGATTTAGGGTTTCTTAAGGTTTACGATTTAGAGTTTCTTAGGGTTTTAGGCTTAGGATTTATAGTTTTAGGTTAGGATTTAGGGTTTAGGGTTTAGGGCTTAGGGTTTTTTTAGGTTTAGGGTTTTAGGTTAAAGGTTATATTTAGGTTTAGGGTTTTAGGTTAAGGGTTATATTTAGGTATTTAAGGTTTAGGGTTTTAGGTTTTATAGGATTTTATAGGTTTAGGGTCTAGGGCTTAGCATTTTTTTGTGATTTCTAGGGTTTAGCATATATGATTTAGGGCTTTATAGAGTTTAGAGATTAGAGTTTTTTAGTTTTAGGGGTTTTTGGGTTTTTTTATGGTATTTAAGAGTTAAATGTTTCTTAGGGTTCTTTAGGGTTTAGGATTTAGGGCTTAGGTTTTTTTTTTTTTTGTGTTTTTTAGGTTTAGGGTTTACTGATTCTTAGAATTTTGGGATTAGAGCTTAGGGGTTTTATGGGCTTTAAATGGTTTTAAGGATTTATTTTAGGGTTTATTGGATTTAGGGTTTCTTAAGGTTTAAGATTCGGGTGTTTTAGGGTATTAGGTTTAGGTTAAGGTTTTTAGGCTTTTATAGGTTTAGGGTTTAGGGCTTAGTTTTTTTTAATGTATTTTTAGGGTTTAGCATATACAATTTAGGGCTTTAAAGGGTTTAGAGCTTAGATTTTTTTTTAGGTTTAGGGGTTTTTAAGGGTTAAGTGTTTCTTAGTGTTTACGGCTTAGGTTTTTTTTTTTGTGTTTTTTAGGTTTAGGGTTTTCGGATTTTTAGGATTTAGGGGTTAGAGCTTAGGGTTTTTAGGGGGTTTAAATGGTTTTAGGGTTTATTATAGGGGTTATAGGATTTTGGGTTTCTTATTTTTAAGGTTTAGGGTTTTAGGTTAATGTTTAGAGGTTTTTAGGTTTAGGGTTTTAGGTTTAGGATTTAGGGTTTGAGATTTGGATTTAGAGTTTTAGGTTAGGGTTTAGGGTTATAGGTTAAGGATTTTATCTAGGTTTTTATGGTTTAGGGATTTGGTTTTTTTAGAGTTTTATAGGTTTATGGTTCAGGGCTTAGGTTTCTTTTGTGTTTTTTTAGGGTTTATCATGTATTATTTAGGGCTTTATAGGTGTTTTTGGGTTTTTAGGGACCGATGTCGCAAAGCCGATGCGCACACGCCACGGCTGATGCACGCAGGCCTTGGCCGATGTCACCTGGATGATATGCGCAGACCACCGTCGATGTCGCCCATCTGATGCGCATATGCCACGGCTGATGCATGCAGGCCTTGGTTAATGCGGCTTGCCGTTGGCCGATATGCGTAGGCCACGTCGAATGTCGCCTGGCTGATGCGCGCAGGCCACTACTAATGTCGCCCTGTCGATGCGCACATGCCACAGCTGATGCGTGCAGGCATTGGCTTATACCGCCTGTCGTTGGCCGACGTCGCTTGCCCAATGCAAAAATGCCACGTCAGATGAGTGCAGGCCTTGGTTGATGCCACATGCCGTTGGTCGACGTCCCCTGGACGATGTGCACAGGCCACGACCGATGTCGCCCAATCGATGCGCACACGCCACGAGTGATGAGTGCAGGACTTGGCTGATGTTACCTGCCTTTGGCCGACGTTGCTTGCCCGATGAGCACAGGCCATGTCAGATGCGTGCAGGCCTTGGCTCATGCTGCGTGATATTGGTCGACTTCTCCTGGCTAATTCGCGATGGTCACGGCCGATATCGCCCATCTGATGTGCACACGCCACGGCTGATGCATGAAGGCCTTGACTTATGTTTTATGTCATTGGCCGACGTCACTTGCCCGATGTGCGCAGGACACGTCGAATGCATGCAGACCTTAGATGATGATGCATGCCATTGGTCGATACGATCTGGCCGATGCGCACAAGCCACGATCTATGTCGCCCAACCGATGCGCACACGCCACGGCTGATATGTGCAGGCCTTGGCTGATGCTTCTTGTCGTTGACCGATGTCGCTTGCCCATGCACATATGCCACGAAAAATGTGTGTAGGCCTTGGCTGAAGCTACCTGCCATTGGTCGACGTCGCCTAGTAAATGCACGTAGGACACGCCAGATGTCACCTTGACGATACGTGCAGGCCATGGCTGATATCACCCAACCTATTCGCACACGCCACGTCTGATGCGTGCAGACTTTTGATAATGTTTCCAACAGTAAGCCGATGTCGCTTGGCCGAGGCACGAAGGCCATATCAGATGTCACCTAGCCGATGCACGCAGGCCACCGCCGATGTCGCCCAACCTACTCGGATAAGCCACATCTGCTGCGTGCAGGCCTTGGCTGATGTTGCCTATCGTTGGCGGACAGCACTATCCCGATGCGCACAATCCACGTTAGATGTGCGCAGGTCTTGGCTGAAGTTGTCTACCGTTGGTCAGCGTCGCCTGCATGATGCGCGCAGACCACGGAGGATGTCACTCAGTCGATGCACATATGCCACAGCTGATGCGTTCAGTCCTTGGTTGATGACCCCTTCCGTTGGCCGAAGTAGCTTGCCCGATGCGCACATGCCACATCAGATGCGTGCAGGCCTTGGTTGATGATGCTTGACGTTGGCCGATGTCCCCCATATGATGCGCACACGCCATGGCTGATGCATGCAGGCCTTGGCTAATACCTCTTGCCATTGGCCGTTATGCGCAGGCCACGTCGAATGTCGCCTGGACGATGCGCGCAGGCCACGACCGATGTTGCTTGCCCGATAAACACATGCCACGTCAGATTCATACAGGTCTTGGCTGGTGCAGCCTGCCGTTGGCCGATGTCGCCTAGTTGATGCGCGCAGTCCACGGCCAATGTCGCCCTACCGATGTGCACATGCCACGGTTGATGCGTGTAGGTAATGGCCTTTGCTTCCTGTCGTTGCCCGACGTCGCTTGCCCGATGCATAAATGACACATCAGATGCGTGCAGGCATTGGCTAATGCCACCTACCGTTGGTCGACGTCCCCTGGACGATGTGCGCAGGCCACGATCAATGTTGCCCAGTCGATGCGCACACGCCCCGACTAATGCGTGCAGGACTTGGCTGATGCTGCCTTCCTTTGGCCAACGTCGCTTGCCCAATGCGCACAAGCCACATCAGATGCGTGCAGGCCTTGGCTCATGTTGCGTGACATTGGTCGAAGTCTCGTGGCATATTCGCGCAGGCCACAACCGATGTTGCCCATCAGATCCGCACACACCACGGCTGATGCATGAAGGCCTTTGATTATGCTTCCTGCCGTTGGCCGACGTCGCTTTCCCGATGTGCGCAGGGCACGACCGATGTTGCCCAATCGATGCGCACACTCCCCGACTAATGCGTGCACGACTTGGCTGATACGGCCTTCCTTTGGCCAATGTCGCTTGCCCGATGCGCACAAGCCACGTCAGATACGTGCAGGCCTTGGCTCATGCTGCATGACATTGGCCGACGTCTCCTGGCAAATTCGCGCAAACCACGGCCGATGTCGCCCAGCCGATGCACACACGCCACGGCTGATGCGTGCAACCCTTGGCTGATGCCCCCTTCCGTTGGCTGAAGTCGCTTGCCCGATGCACACATGACATGTCAGATGCGTGCATACCCTGGCTGATGCTGCCTGCCGTTGGGCGACATCGTCCGGCCGATGCGTGCAGTCCACGGCCGATGTTGCTTGGCCAACACGCACGCACCACGACTGATCGTTGCAGGCCTTGGTTGATGCTGCATGTCGTCTACCGACGTCTCTTGCCCGATGCGCACATGCCACATCAGATCTGTGCAGGCCTTATCTGATGTTGCTTGCCATTGCCCTACGTCGATTGGTCGATGCGCGCAGGCCACGACCAATGTCGCCCTACCGATGCACACACGCCACAATTGATGCGTGCATGCCTTGGCTGCTGCCTGCTGTTGACCGACGTCGCTTGCCCGATGCGCACATGCCACAATTGATGCGTGCAGTTCTTGGCTGATGCCGCCTGCCGTTGGCCGACGTCACTTGCCCGACGCCCACATGCCACGTCTGATGCGTGGCCCGCTTGTAGTTTTGGATTCCGTGGTGCAAATTCTGACTTAGAGGAGTAGGCATAGTTTTTCCATAGAATCATAAAGAACATATACAATCCAAATATGCACGTTCTAAGGTACAAACACACATTAGCTTCCACAAATAACTTTTACATATATAAAAAAATAGTTTTCAATAATTTTTTTAAATTTTTATTTTTTGGTTAAATCCTGAAAATGAGTAATTAATTAATTAAAAAGAGGAAAAAATATTAAATTAACGCCAAAAATTCACAAATAAATATAGTAACCTTAAATTCAACAATTTCATAAATTTTTATTTTTATTTTTATTTTTATTTTTTTGGTAATCCCAAAAATGAGTAATTAAATAATAAAAAATAGGAAAATATGAAAAAAATAAAAAATTGACTGGTAACCTTAAATTCAACAATTTCATAATTTATTTTTAAATTATTTTTGGTAAATCCGAAAAATGAGTAATTAATTAATAAAGAATAGGAAAAATATGAAAAAATATAAAATTAACGCAAACAATTAACGTGCAAGCCACGGCCGATGTGACTGAGCTGATGCGCACATGCCATGACTTATGCGTGCAGGCCTTGGCTAATGCTGCCTGCCATTGGCCGACGAAGTGCACAAGCCACGTCAGAGGCGTGCAGGTCTTGGCTAAAGCTTCCTGCCATTGGCCGATGCCGATGTCGCA
>JAJOOS010001747.1:0-34412 GCA_029582725.1 Solanum chiquidenum | reverse complement strand
GATGATGCTCTATGGGCCTATCGCACTGCATACAAGACCCCCATAGGTATGTCTCCTTACCAACTTGTATATGGAAAGTCTTGTCATTTACCGGTAGAGCTAGAGCATAAGGCGATGTGGGCAATGAAGAAGCTAAATTTGGATTGGGGCACTGCATCTAATCAAAGAATGAATGTCTTGAATATGGTTGATGAGTTTCTCCTAAAAGCTTACGAAAGCTCAGTCTTGTACAAAGAGAAGATGAAGCAGTATCATGATCAAAGAATTGAAAAGCGAGAATTTGTGGTTGGTGATCTTGTGCTTCTATTCAACTCTAGGTTGCGCTTGTTTCCAGGCAAACTCAAGTCCAAATGGACTGGGCCATTTTTGCTCACAAAAGTGCTCCCCCATGGAGCGGTTGAACTTGAGAATAGCGAAGGAACAAGGTTCATGGTAAACGGGCAAAGAATCAAGATCTATCTGGGAAATGTTGAAAGTGTGCAAGAAGTGATTAAGGCCTACAATCTTGATGAAGTCTGAGTAATAAAGAAACTTGCGTCGTGCCGCGACGTTAAATCAAGCGTTGCTTGGGAGGCAACCCAAGATGTACAATCTATCCAACGATAGGTTTCTATTTTCCATTTAGTAGTTGTCCTTGTTTAATTGCGTCTCTGTATCAATTTAGATAGGTGTTTTAGTTTTTTTTAGTGTTGGCTAGAATTAGCATAGAGTCCGTGTCTAAAAAGTGTCCAGAAAATGTAAAAAGAATAGCCTATGGGTTGGTACATATGCAGGTACGCCATGAAAAATCTACAGAAGATGATCTGGTGCAGCGGTCTAGGGACCCCATTGACGGTCCGTCGTTCTATCCGCTGACCGTGGATGGTGTCCGTAGATCCCAGGTAAGCCCCTAAACTTTTCCAAGTGTAAGTGTGATCTACGGTCCTAATCTACGGACCGTAGATCAACTCACGGACCGTAGACGGGGTCTCGTGGGTCCAAACCCTAATTCTATCTGACCCGACCTGGACCCCCTTATTTAAAACTCCCCTGATTTCAAATCATTTCCACTTCCCTCCATTCACTCTCCAACCGTTTCAACCATTCCATAACCTCCCTGAATCATTCCATAACCTCCCTGAATCATTCCATAACCTCCCTAAATTACTCCATAACTCCCCCATAAAATCATCCCTTTCATTCCCCCATAATTCCCACAATTCCTTTCCATTCCGAATACAACTCATTCCATATTCCAAAAAAAAAAAAGGTCTGGTGTTGGGTTAGTAACGAAGAGGTGATTCTTTGGTCTTGCTAAGCTTAGTGTCGTCACGCAATCACCCCACTTCTCGTTGCTTGTAAGGTAATAGACTTTCCCCTCACTTTGAATTTCGGTTCATAGATTGAATATAGAAAGTCGGGAGTCGGGCGGGTCTTGACCTTGGGTAATTGTTAGATGAAATTGCATGATAAAATTGGCAGTTACAATAACCTTGGAATGATAGATAGTTATTGTGTTGCCTTGTTGTATGTGATTATAAGTCTAAATGTAAGTTTCGACTTAGGGTTCCAAAGTTTGTCTTAAATACTTGTTCAAATGATTAATCGGAATCTTGAGAATGACAAACTAGCATGATTCAATGTTGAAATGCATGGTTAGATTAGGATTATGTTGAAAATAGTCTAAGATGTGGACTTGTAAATAAATAATAGTTGAAACCTGGCACAGATTGCATCCACGATACCCCGTCTACGGACTGTAGATGAATCTACGAACCGTAGATTGGGTTCGTGGGTTGATGCACTTGAAAATTTCACCAAGTGTGAAACCACGGATGTTGACTACGGTCCATAGATCAATCTACGAACCGTTCTGTACATCTGTGGTTTCCATATGTGACTAACATTATTGGTCCTCTTATCCACGAAAGGGTTCCACAGACCGTAGATCAGTCTACGGACCGTAGGTCTCCTCCGTGGATGACCACTGTAGCCTCTGTCTGAAATTTTTTTAGGTCTTTGTTACTGTTTGCTTTTAGTTCTAAATTTTGTGCAAGTGTGTTTATAGTTAGTTTTGGCACTAATATCGCTTCCGCGGGTACGATGGCACCCAAGAAGCTTGTCACCTACTCAAAGCAGGGCAAGTCCAAATCTGTTGCCCCTAGCTTCAGGTTAATCGATGAGGACACGGACACAGAAAGAGATCCAGCATACGTTCCTCCCAACACAAGGACTTCTCCCAACACTATATTATGTATTCATATGATATTGATCTACTAATGGTTAGGTTGTTGACTAGATAAATGCATGCTCTTTCTTATGACATTGGGTAGATAACCCTGTTATCATAGCTTGCTTGTGAGTAGGTAATTGACTTGTGATTCTACGTACATTCTTGACTCGATATCTTATCCTTTGTATCTTATTTATACTCCTCATTACTTGTCTTTCATATTATTTCTCATGTTTAGTTACTTGTGTTATGCTTTCTTTATTACATATTGTTAACACTTGCTTTATATTTGGAGCTCAGTCGGTTGATGTCTAGTGAGTACCGCTTGTTGGTACTCATACTACCCCTCTGCACCCTGTAGATCATAGTATGAGTTCTCACCATTGACTTGGAGCTCGTGCATAGTAGTTTTTTGGGATTTGAAGACTAGTGTGAGCTCATGGCATTTGGAGTTACCAATTTTCATATACTTTGGCTAGGTAGTCTATATTTTGTTTTCATAGATGATCTATACTTGTATTGTATTCGTAAAATCCTTGTACTCATATTTTGATTTGATACTCGATTACTGATTGATGCAAGGTCTTTGTGATTGTTTCTTGTACTATTTTAGTTTATCTCTTTTTCTTCTCACTATATTTAGCTTATTTTTTCTTATTATTTATCTTTCACGTGATATCCAGGTGGGGTATAATATGTGCCATTATGACCTGAGGGGTTGTGACAAGTTGGTATTGGAGATCAAAGTTGACCAACATCATTGGTATAAGAGAAAGTTCCTAGTAGAGTATTGTTGATCAGTGCAGAGATATTTGTATCCTATCTTTGGGAGGCTATAGGGAATTCTTTTGAAATTCTTTGTATAACCTCTAAAACTACTTCTTTGGAATCCATGCTATCTTAGATAGATACCACGAGGTGGTCATTGGACGTGGATGGAGCATCAACACATCCTACTAGAGTTTCAACATTTGGTAGGGCTAGAGAGCCTCAATCGGGCATAGACCCTAAGGTCAAAGACGTTCTTCAATATTTAGAGAGTTTGGGGGCAGCCCAACATTTGTAAGGGTAATTGACTACCTCAGTTCCTCGAGATTTAGTGTTGGGAGTCTTGAGTCTCTGCGAGGGTACACTACTGGTAGGTGTGGTTTTTGGTGTAACAGATGCTTGTAAGGACAGAGTTAGGTTGATTGGTCTCCATCATGGTTCGTCATCGATATCTAAGTATCTTTTGAAATTTCTTGAGTGGGTTCGGCTTACCCTCATATTATTCCATTTGGATTAATATTTGAGTCAGGAGTTCGTTTGAGGGTTGTCATTGCCACTTTAGTTGGCGTCGGAGCATTTGATAGTAGCGGGGTCAACCTTTCCCTAGGTTTTTAGTCATGTGAAGGCTGTGGAGTAGGCGTGCCTTGAGATTTATGGAGATAGTGGCAAGAGTCTTCACCATCAGTATAATGATGACAATATTCCACATCGAGGTTGGTATCAATTCAGTGAGGGTCATCGTCCATCTCAATCTATCAGGCTTATAACGGTAGCATATCAAGTTCCAGAGGGTTGTGAGATAGGCCATGGTGCCTATGGCAAGTAGAGTTCAGGTCATACTCATAGTGAGCATTTTGAGCCTTGAAAGTGTTGGGGCTCATCTCACTCCAATTGTCTCTTCGAAGCAAGTTTCTCTTGGTGGAAGTTACAAAAAGTATGGAAATATAGACCACTTTGTTAGAGATTGGCATAGGACCCAGATGGAGTTGACTAGGGGTCCAGAGTCTGGTGAAGGTAGGCAGGGCAACTAGTGTTTATGGAGGGTAGTCATATTTGGCTCTTATTGTCACCTATGAAGGGTGTGATGAGGTTTAGGAAGAAGGGCAAGCTTAGCCCTAGATTCATTAGCCCTTTTGCGATTTTAAGACGATGGGGAGAGTGGCCTATAAGTTAGACTTACCACCTAGCTTGTCAACTGTGCATCTTGTGCTCCATGTCTCCATGCTTCGAAAGTGCATGTCATATGAGTCTTATGTGCTTTTTATTGATTCGGTAGTGTTGGGTCCAAACTTTTCCTTTGAAGAGGAGCCTATAGCCATTCTAGATGGGCAGGTAGGACCAAGGAGATTACTTCGGTGAAGGTGCAGTAGAAGCACCGTTCAATTGGTAAGACGATTTGGGGGACGTAGTCTGACATGCATGTCATATATCGTAAGTGTTTCACGCTTCAGGTACTTTCTTTTACTTTATTTATTAGAGTGGATAATATAATGACCTAGTTGGTCATTTTTGGGATTTTTTGTAAAATTACCATTTTACCCATCCCGATATTGACCCCGAGTCATTTATGATTGGATTTTGAAATTTGAGTTAAAAGTTGTGAATTATGAATGCTTTTGGAATTTGAAAGGCTAAAGTTGATAAAAAATGGTTTTTGGTGTCTTTTGGAGGTTTGAGTCTCATAATGGAACTCTGTCAATTTCATCAACCCTGGAATATGGAAATTGGTCTAGAGGAGTTGTATGTTTTCGATTCAGAGTCTTTTTGTGGATTTGAGGTCCTAAGTTTGAACTTGTTAAAATTTTAGCATTTGGGTTGACTTTGGTCAACACTTGGTATTCAAATACTCATATAGGATTTCCAATACTTTTGTTGGATTTGAGGGATGAATTTAGGCTTAGAAGAAGTCTTGGTTGATTTTTACAGGTCTCGAGCTTGATTTGGCCTTTCTAGGCGTTATGTTTTCTTCTTATAACTTTCTTGAGTTTTGGGCCAATGAGGCCTCAGATTCATATTTGGATGGTTACATTGTATTTGAAACATCGAATATAGTCAAGTATCATATTTGGTTTGTGTATACGGGGTTCTGACCAAATCCTGAGTGTCCGTTCGGAGAATTTTATATTGGCTAATATTTTGGTATCTGCATACCTCATGTTCGTCAAGGGTCTTCACTTTTGCAAGGGTCGCATTAGCGAAGAACGTCTCACATTCGTGAAGGGTCAAGTGGTCATACCCTCACATTTGTGAAAGCTTGTTTGCTTATGCGACCTTTGCGTTAGTGAAGGCCAGCTCGCAAAAGCGAGAGGTCCCACTTATCTGAGGTTTTCATTCGTGAGGCTTGGGTCGCATTAGCGATGCTCATGTAAGAAAACCATTGTTTGCTTTTGTGATACCTGGGAGGGTTTATGTCTAAAATATAGGGTTCTACACCATTCTCTCCCATTTTGAGTTATGGAAAACCCTTCAAGATGATCTTAAAGATATTTATCATGCTAAATCTTTTGGGTAAATGTTTGTAACCCTAAATCTTCAATACCCTATGATTATTTGTGAATTTTAACAGCAAAATTTGGGATTTTGATTGGAAAAGTGAAAGATTTTTCATGAACTTGAGTTTTTAAGAAAAATGATGATTATAAGTTGAATACAACTCCATTTTTTAAATGGTTTTCACCAATGGATTCCAAATCTCATGGGTAACATTTTCATGTATAAATTTTCATATTTACCCTTCATTTTCTGAATCAGGTTTTTGAGTTGATTGAACCCATTTATTCAAATTGATTAATATGGGTGTTGTTAGTTCCAAAATTTTATTGTGAATACTTGTTTAACTATGTTATGTTGATTTAGGGATTGTTTAGAAGGGAAAAAATCAAGTCTTGGATTGACTTTTGATTGAATTAAGGCAAGTGAACTTCTAAACCTTTTTAAAGCTTATAGAATCTTGAACTCTGTTTCTTGTATGTGTTGGGCAGGAATGGGAATGAGGTGATGAGTTAATTTCTCAAATTGGTTAATCTTAATGAGAAAGAAAGGGTTAATGAAAAAGGCAACGTATTGATAATAGTGTATTGTGCATTATGAATTACCTTGAATGTTAATATTGATTCGTTGATTGATGTGATACTTTGATAATATTGTTATGGATGTGAATTTTCTTTTGATTGACATCTCTTCATTATTTTGTGATTATGTCTATTTGCATTGGTTCTGGAATACTGTGAAAGATGCACTGTGATTGACATTGAGGTCATTGCCGATAAGTGTTATTGATGCCGAGGTCATTGTCGGTGAGTGTTATTAATGTCGAGGTCATTGTCGGCGAGTGTTATTGATGCTGAAGTCATTGTCGGCAAGTATTATTGATGTCGAGGTCTTTTTCGGTGAGTGTTATTCATGCCTAGGTCATTGCGGTGAGTGTTATTGATGTTGTGGTCTTTGTGGAGAGTGTTATTGATGCAGAGTTCTTTGCTAGTGAGTATTGTGATGTTGAAGTCATTGCCGACGAGTATTATTGATGTCGGGGTTTTCGTCAGCGAGTTCATGGGTTATGGGTGTTCCCCTTGAGTCCCTATTGACATTTGTGCATGATAAACTTGATACTTTTGATAGATGAACTTGACTATTGTGAGTGATTATAACACAACAAAAATTGGAAAGTCAAGTGGAAAGAAAAAATTGCAGAAACTTAGCACTGGACCTGTTTCTACGAGCCCACCTACGAACTGTAGAAGGGATTCGTAGGAAGGGCCTTGAAGGGATAGCGAATTATAGGTCTCTGAAATTTCCTACTTACCATTAGGACGTTCCTTAGAAAAGTCTACGACCCGTAGGAATGGATCCATCAGAGAGGTCTAAGATTTGGTGAATTTTTTTGTAAGAATGGTCTACGGGAAGAGTCTACGAACTGCATGAGAGTCAAGACTCGTAGATGGCTCTCGTTTAAATTTCTCAAGATTTTTGGCCCTTTGTAGATGATCCTACGGTTGACCAGGATGGTCCGTAGGAATTCTTATGGACCATAGGTCGAATTCATAGGTATCCTCAGCAGTTAATTATTAAGGGTATTTGGGTCCTTTCCTATGCATCTAATACCTATACTATGTCATTTTCACCCTACTTTTGAGTCGTATAACTACCCTTCTATTCCTAATTCTACCCAAACCATTTCATTCTCTCAAATCCCCAATTCCCATTCACATTCATCTTCTCCAATTATCTCTCAAGTTCAAGAAGAAAGCTAGGATTTCAAGCTTTAAGTCTCATTTTCCTCCATTGCTTTTGGGTTTTGATCACCAAGGTATGTATGGTTTCATCAATGGGTTTCATTCACCCATTGAGCCCCAAAGATTTGTCAATTCTCCAAGTTCAATTTCATCAAATTGATTAGTTTTTCATTCAATTCTTCATGGGTGCTAATTGTATTGATTCAATTGTTTGTTTTTATCTTATCATGATTGTTTTGACTCAATTACATGATTTCCAATAAACTTCATATGAACCCATGCAGTATTCATGATTTTGACTATGAACTCTTAAAGACATGAATTTATGAGGAAGTTACGAATCTCTGAATGATGTTTCAAGAAATCTATGCATGATTTATGAAAAGGAATGTTTATGATCTAGGTTGTTTTAAGATAAGCATCAATAAAATTGTGAAAGGATTTTCTCACATATTAAGGAATCATGATTGGTGAAAGTTTTTCTCACACATGCATGATTCATGATTTAAGGAGCTACTTTATGATATTTTAAGCTTGGATTGGTAACTTAATTGTATATTTTATGTATGATGATATGTTTATAAATATGACTATTCCATTGAGATTTTTACTTACCACCGAGTGAAAATTGAGATGGAGGCTCTCTCGTTAGTAGAGGTCGGATCTCTAGTAGCGATCTCCTTGTACCTAACTATGTGTCCCCTAAGGATTTGTCTTACGAAGACATAGCTAGTGGATCCACCTAAGCTAGAAGTTTATGGTCCTTGCCTTGGTAAGTAAGGACATCTCTTTTCGGTGTGGGAGCAAAACACTGGATTCCACGTTATAGCTCGTGTGGTCTATGTCCGTTAATGGTAAATATCTCACAAAATGAACAAAATTGTTCTTAAAGGTTTATGAAGCTTTCAATATGATTTTAAGATGCATTGACCATGTTCATGATTTATTCTTCTTCTTTAAAGGTTTCACTATGTTTTAGCTTGGTCATGCATATCATGTTTTCATTTATGTCCCATTATGATCATGTTTATATTTTTTATGCATATTCCCCATATTTAGTACATTCAATGTACTAATGCATATTTGTGCCTACATTGTTTAATAATATAGGGTCTGGCGATCTTCTTCCTTCCGCTCGTGGCTAGTGGATTGCTTTGTAGATTGAAGACTTGGTGAGTCCTCATGTTCCGAGGACCTTGCCATCTATGTTTACATTCTTTTATCTCTTTAGTTTTATGGAATTGTATGTATTGTATGAGTTATTTCCCAACCACTCATGATGTATTAGATTAGCTTTTCGAAACTATGATTAGATTTTCGCTTTTATATCAACCTTTTTTTATATGAGACGTTCTACTTAAATTTCTCATATTTTCTATTATGTTGTGTTTTATGTATGTCAAGTGGATTGTGTAGGGCCTCTCGGCGGGGTCTTATACTCCATGTCATGTCTAGGGTATACTTTGGGTCATGATACTGGTGATCTTGAATCTAGTGATTCTAATGGAATGTAGTTGTTGATCTATGACTATGAAACCTTGTGAACTGTGCCTTGTAAACTGTTTGGTTAGGATGAAAGGAGTTCTCATTTTTCTAGCTAGCTTTATCTTGTTTTAGTGGGTTACTTTCTGAGTACCTTGTTGTTTGGTACTCACTTTTTGCTTCTACACTTATGTAGTTTCTGAGCCCGGATTCATATGATTGCTCTTCTTCTATTTACATCTAAGGCTTTCCGTGGATACTTGAAAGGTATGTTTTGTTCTATTTGAGAAACAAATACATTGAGACTTGTATTTATCTTTCAATTTTATATTATTACATTAGTGATTTGTATACGTGACAACTAGGTTTTTGGGATATTTGAGAATGACCAAGTTTTCTGCACTTATGTTATTATTAATTTATTTCCGCATTTCTTTCGTATTTTGGGTTTAGGCTGAATTGTCTTGGTGGGATTAGATGAGTGTCATCACGTCCATTTTCATTGGCATCACTCCTCAATTTAGGATTTAAGTACATAGTTGAGATCATTTTTACTTTTTATATCTCACAATTTTGTATAGCGAAGTAGGAGATTCATCTTGTACAGTTGGTTAAATAGAAGTTATATGGAGCTTAGCCACCACAAAGATTGGTACTTTATACAAATTCAACATTCTCTTCTCTTTTATTTCGACAATTATGTGTTTCGGCCTTTCGGGTAATTGGCTGTTGGGTTTTTCCTCACCATCTTCATCCGCTACCTTTCAAAATAGATGCACCGGAGATTATACATTTAATGGAATCTTCTTCTAACATGACCAAATCCATCGATTCTCCTTTCGTCTACTTTGTACCCATTCACAATTACCCTCCCATTTAGATTTAGAAAAGAAATTATCGATATATCTACACAGTTTTCAACAACACTTGGCGACAAGGTTAATTCCACCATTATATGTATGTATACATTCTAAGCTCCCGTTTGGTCAGTTTGTGATTTTTGAAACTTGAAGTTGTGTTTGCAGTGAATCTATATAAATGCAACAAGTTGTCATATTCAAAATCATGAGCTTAATGATATATATTTCAAAATACTAACAACTCAACTAAACAAAGCACTAAAATTACACAAGTAAAAGAATAAGATTAGAGAAAGCTAGGCTATGGTTAAGAGGGTCTTTTTGTAAGTGTTACAAGTAAAACTTGCTGAGCCATGTGGACATTGGATATTCCTCAAAGTATTATGATCCACATTATACATAAATAATCCCCTTCTATACCAGTAAAATACCAGTTCACCATCCAGGAAGTGCAAAGGCTTTATTAGCCAAGACATGTACATAACTACTTCCCAATAACTGTAGTGAAGAAAACGCATATTGCGCCAAACACCTTGGTTATTAAATACAAGTTTAACCTTGCATTTTTTGGTCCATGACCATGTTCCATAGTCCTCCAAGATCCATATATCCATCATATCCTCAAAGATAAACAATTGGCAGAGAGACAAAGACTCATCCTTCACTAAAAGAGACATCGTTTCATGTAATTTCCATGAGCTACAACTTCCGGGATGAGGCATATTGGAGAACTCTTCTTTCTCCATATTAAGCACCAAGATTCCTTTGGCACAAGGAGGAATATCCGGTTTCTCTAAATCTCTACCCACAAGCAAATGCACTGCTCCATTGACAATTGCAGGAGAGTCATTCGGCACAAGATTAGGAGTGGGACAACTAATTTTCCTCTTCCACGTTTGTGTCCTGACAGAGTATATGGAATACTGAAATCGATTATCTTTTCCTTGGGCATAAATCAGTTTGAATTGTCTTGTTAATGAACAATAATAAAAGGCACACAATTTTCCAGGGTTGAATTTATGTTGTACAATTACTTTCTCTTGTGTTATTGGATTGATTATGGCATAGGTACGCGGATAATACTCAGCAGTGAACAGAAGAACACCTTCACAAGAGTATTGAAGACGAGATTTGTTTCTAGCCATATAAATCATATGCTTGCGTTTAACAAGTACTTTCGTGAACATCTTCTCCAACTCCTTATTAAGACTTTCATCGAATACATAAAGGTCATGCTCATTATTAGTACCAACACGAACGTAGTGTAGGATTAGTAGAGGCCTAGCTCTTTTGAGATGTAAGGTGGAAAAATACCGCGATGAGATCAATGTCTTGGACACTCCAATAAGGCAATCTGCAGGAAGTCTACTAAGGATTTCGATGACGAGACAATCAGGCAAACGTCTAAGAAATGATAATTCTTCATCATTATCATATCTATGACACAAAAGTTGTGTAATCCAACTGAAACATTCAAGTGCCATCACCTATATACAAATTAAACACAAGATTAGAAAATAATTTATATGAATCTGCAATAAAAAAAGAAGAAGGAAAAAGGAACTATCATAAAACATAGAGAAGATTGAAAAGGCAGCCCACTTGACATGCATCCAACATAATATAATAGACAAAAGTAGAAAGTCTCATATTATTTAAGAGTTTGAAATAAAAGTAGAAGTCCTCGACAAGTCAATCTAATACATCAAAAAAAGTGGCCAGGACGTAATTCATACACCACGTACAATGTTTAAAACGAAAACATAAGAAAAGTAAGTAAAGGTGACATGGTCCTCAAAACATGAGGACTCACCAAATCTTCAAATGTAGCAGTCCGAATCTAGCCAGATGAAGCTCGCATAGGCAATATATAGCACTAGTGCATGTACTAAGTATGACGGATATGCATAAACATGAAAACATTATCATAAAGGGACATAACAGGAAAACATGATATGCATTCACCATGTTGGATCTCTACAAATTTCTTTCATAAGAAATCACAAATTTTATATGAACCAATCCATTCCCTGATGGACTAATATATTTTGACTAGTATATGCCACGTTAGATATTAGTGAGCTTAGTGCAATATATACATCAAAGTTTTGACGTAAAATTCATAAAAATGGCAAATCTAGCTCAAGGGGTCGATTGGTTCATGAGATCGGGTGAGATGTGCGAGAATTAAGTTTGGAGTTAAATTTTATACCTTCAACCCTACAAAATATAAATTTAATCATCCCAAACTTAATAGTCATGACTATAATCACAAGATAGCTTAGTTCGGGAACATAAGATATATCATCAGAAAGAAAAAAAGTTTGTATTCAAACTAATATCAAAACAGTAAATTCAGAGTTAGAATAATACCGACAGTCACAGGAAAAAAGTGAACTAAGAAAAACGCCAACCCTGAAAACATAAACCTAAATTATTTAGGACTCTTTATAACACTAAATAGGATTTGAAGACAATAATTAGTAGAGGAAATTTCACAAAAGTACGGTTATTTAATTTTTATTGAAAAAAGTTAAATATATAGTCATATTTTTATGGGAAAACTAAATAAATAGGAAACAAAATAGGAATAATTAATTCACATATATATTTAAGACCTTATATTATATGGTATGCATCTACTTTTAAGTATTAATAATTTGAAATATAACAAATTAATTATGAGTTATAACAGCTCCAAATTAATTAATATTAACTTAAATTTATTTTAATATTTAATGCATGTAAGAAAAGGTAAAAGATTTATGTTTTGAGTGGAGTTACCGAGCCATTTAGGGAGGAGTCCGAGTTACTAGGAAACCAAATTACTACAATTTAGGGAGGAGTTATCGAGGAAACTAAATCACATAATTTCAGAATGAGTTATTGAGGAAATCATATTACATGTTTTTTTATTCTTTTCAAAATGATAAAACTTCAACCACATCTTGTAATCTAAAAGCTCTCTCCATAATCTTTAAAAAAAAATCATAATCATCTTTTTTTCCGTGTTTATAGATTTCGATGATATGAAAAGTGATAATATTATCATTCAAATCTATCTATAAGAAAAAATGTCATGTGTCAGCACCCAAAAAAAGAACTTATGAATTATTAAAATTAATTTAAAATTTAAAAAGCTAAAAATAAAAATAAAAACTGCACTCACTAAAAAAAATTGTGTTTTAACGTTTAGAACTCTTCTTCTCCTTCCTTTTTTTTGGAAGTTTTCAAATTTAATATTAATACTTGAGAATTAGTTATTAAAATTTTTGTTTTAAAAAAAATGAATATTGATGTCAGCACCACAAAAAAATTACATCTTCATATTAATTAATTAATTACATCTTTATATTAATTAATTATTATTTAATATTCACAATTTTATTTTCAAAAAAATGAATATTGATAATTGTAATATTCATTATCACGTGGGTTGTGCAATGAGATTAATAGGGGGATTTTTATTGTTATTTTTGCTAATGATATTTACATTTAGATAATTATTATACGGTTTTATAAATCAGTTTGTAGATTTTTAAAACACATAAACTTATTAATAAAACTAACTTTCCAGTTACACATAGCCCACTCTTTCCTTCCCCTCCACCCCACGTCAATTAATTTGTAGATTTTTGACGACAATATCAAGCGAGCACATATTGATGAGATCATTCGAGATAGGTTCAAAGACGATGAGGTTCAGATTGTTCGTGGAATTTACAAGAGCCATGATGGAAAAGTAAAATTCCATTCATAAATCGGTTAAAATATTAATACATTTTCCATTAGTTATTAAGAAGTTTTCTTGAGTGTTATTGATGATTAGTGATATTATATACTTCGAGAAAAGATCAAGAAGAATGCATGATTGCAAAAGAATGAATTAGGAGAGAAATACTATGACAATTAAATTTTGATTCTACATTCATATATTCATCCATTGTCCAAGTCAATTTTATGAACAATAAGATTTTGTAGTTTGAATTCTTTAATATATTTCACTTTGTTTAGCAATATCTATTGTATTCTGGTTACCACCTTTTGAATATTTGTGTACTTAATATTAATACGTCGTGCCTAACATTTTAAATTATTTACATTAATTTTTATTTTAAATGAATTTTAATAACCACATTTAGGACTCTTTTTTATAAGAAGTTATGAGAACTTTCATACATAATATTTAAACGGACAAAAAGAAAATGCAGATTGTTTATATTCATTTTTTGAACTTGAAAGTAAATTTTAATTAGTACATCTAGGACTATTTTTGGTCGAGAGTTATTAGATTTTTATGCTACATATTTAAACCAATTTCTCATAACTACTCCTTCTTTATAGGAAAATAAACGCACATTATTTTAATATTTAGTATAAAAAAAATAATAAGTTCCCACAAAATAAACAAATAAGATTGATAATGTGTTGTCTGCCCATATTTTGCTATATGTCCTATTTTCTAATAATGCAAATTTTCTTCCATAGAAAATTTAAAAGCTTGAAATAAAAATTATTTTTTTTAATTCTCAGTTGAAACATTGGATTCTGTCAACATCTTTTGAATCAAGTCACCCACTAGGAGAACACAAATTCTTCCCTTAAAATTGAGCACACCACTCGCATCAAGAGTCACATCTTGTGCCGCACCAAACACTGTCTTCTTTCTGAGTTCGTTCAAACTCCCATCCTCAAACTGTTTGGCCTTGATCTCCTCAATGAATGTGGGTCTAACGTCAATGCTGGCTAACACCCCACCTTTCTCTGAGATGCCCAACTGCATGAACTTAGACTCCAAGGTCTGAATCTCCTTGGCCAAAGGTCTCTTGGACACACCCAAGCAAGCTGGACTACCCATACTCATCGTCTTCCGGCTCAGTGTGTCTGCCACCACGTTAGCCTTATCCGAATGATACAGGATGGTAACATCATAATCCTTGAGTAACTCTATCAACCTTCGTTGTCTCAAATTCAGGTCATTCTGAGTGAATACATGTTGTAAACTACGATGGTCAGTAAACATCTCATACTTGGCACCGTAAAGGTAATGCCGCCAGATGTTGTGGGCAAACACTACCGCTGCCAACTCCAAATCATGTGTCGGGTAGTTCCTCTCATGCACCTTCAGCTGTCGTAATGCATAAGCTATGACATTCTTATCCTGCGACCTGCATCAACACAACACCCAAACTCGAATGTGAAACATCACAACAAACAATGAAATCTTTACCTTCCACCGGCAGTGCCAAAATATGTGTTGTGGTCAGAAGGGTCTTGAGTTTTTGAAGCTCTCTTCACACTTGTCAGTCCAATCGAAAGGTACCTCCTTTTGGGTCAGCCTTGTCAAATACGTGGCGATAGAAGCAAATTTTTTCACAAACCGCCGGTAGGAGCTGATGAGCCCTAAAACTCCTAACTTCAGTCACAGAGCTATGCCGAACCTAGTTCTTGACTGCTTCGATCTTTTGGGGATCTACCATTACCCCGTCCCTTGAAACTACATGCCTCAAAAAGGCAACTGAAGTCAACCAGAACTCACACTTGGAAAATTTGGCATACAACTTCTGTTTCCCAAGGGTACCCAAAACAATACGAAGATGGTCTGCATGCTCTTCTTCACTCTTCGAATAAACCAAAATGTCATCAATAAATACAATAACAAAAGAATCCAAGAATGATTTGAACACACCATTCATCAAACTCATGAAAGTTGCAAGCGCATTGGTCAATCCAAACGACATCACTAAGAACTCATAGTGCCCATAGCAGGTCCTAAATACCGTCTTTGGTACATCATCAGTCATAATCTTTAACAGATGGTAACCAGACCTTAGATCAATTTTAGAGAAAATTGATGCACCCTACAACTGGTCAAAGATATCATCTATTCGAGGCAACATATACTTATTTCAAATGGTGACCCTATTCAACTGTCGATAGTCTATGCACGTCCTCATACTACTATTCTTCTTCTTAACAAACACGACAAGAGCACCCCACGGGGAAGCACTAGGACGGATGAAACCTTTATCAAGAAGCTCCTGAATTTGAGCTTTAAGTTGTCTCAATTCTGTCGGAGCCATGCGGTAAGGAGGAATAGAGATGGGGCGACTGTCAGGCTCCAAGTCAATGCAAAAATATATATCCCTATCCGGAGGCATATCAGGGAAATCGGTAGGAAACACTTCCTTGAATTCATACACTAAATAAATAGACTCAATAGAGGGAGACTCGGCATCAACAACTCGAATATGAGCTAAATATGCCAAACACCCCTGCCCCACCAGTTTCCTAGCCCGAACGAAAGATAAGAACATGACAAGCACGATACATATAGGTGACTATGGCAGACTCTCCAACTGGGATGGAAACATAGATGGGGGCATCAAGTACATCACAAACTGCATCTAATCCCAAGGCAAACTGAATTGACACATATGAATAAGTAGAACCCGAATAAAAAAAATAGTAGACATTCGGTCACAGATAAGAATAGTACCTGTGAACACTGCATCAAATGCCTCAGCCTCGGTCTTACCTGGAAAGGCATAAAAATGAGCCTTATCATCTTGACGGACAACCTCTTTGTCTGGCTGCACTGCTCCTCTACCTACATTACTTTTTACTCGTCCTCTAAGACCTCACTGATTCCCTCCCGTCCACCTTGTGGACGTCCTCTGCCATTACTACTGTTGCCCGCAGGTACCACTGCTCTAGTGTCACACCCCGAGCCTACACCGTGGGCGTGGCTGGCACTCGAGAACCATTGATGGCCCCAAGCAAACCCTTGGCCTGACTTACTACTCAGGGGATAATTTAAAGCATTAATACAAGGATTCAATGCATGTTTACTCAATTGTTTAAAATATAACTTGGAATGTTTAAAGATAAACATTCAACTTAGCCAAAGTGGAAAATCAAGTCTTAACATAAGCAAATAACAATATAAAGACAATTGAACTTACTAATTGTCTATGAAGCCTCTAAAACTATGGGAGGATGTCGGGACAAGACCCACGATCATCCTAACAAATGAAAACTACTAAAGCAATGTAAATAGGAATCCTCCGAAAAGCAAGGAGGCTCACCACAAGACTATGAATGCTCAACTGGATCAACGAAGCATTGGATGTTGATCCTGGTTACCTGTATCTGCATCATAACAACGATGCAGACCAAATGACATCAGTACATTGAATGTACGAGCATGCGAGGGGAATTCTAAAACAGGACATAAGCTTGAAAGGAACTGAAAGAACATGCATGGGCTCAAATCAACTCAACTTAACTTATTTCAATATAAAGCAATAATATGAATGCAATATAAAGAAAATCTTTTAAAACATGGATAACAACTTTGTGTATTTAGAAATACAATAGTAACTCAGTTTGTATGCAAGGATACAATATAAACTCTCTGTGTATATAAAAATACAATTAACTCTGTGTGTATAAGAATACAAAATACTTCTGTGGGAGTTTCTCTAACCGACAACCATCACTTAAGAGCTATGTAATGATACAACATTTTGCCTCATGCTGCCAGGAGGGCCGTCCTATACCTTTCCAAGGGCATAAAACCTAACTCACTAAGTGGATCCACTAGTTTATGCTAAATATCACTAAGGAATCATCTAAAAAGTATGACCCTTTTCTACCCATGATGGCTACATGGTTTATGGGGGATGTGAGTTGTCTGAACTCTCCCCCATATCGGTGCTCAATACTACTCCCAAAATATAACTAGCTTATATGTTTAAAAACATAACTTCTTTCTGTAGTTTGAGATAAGCTCTCTTAGGAAATCAGTGTTTCCTCTCTTGCTTAATTGTGAAAGCATTTACTCTTTACTGAAAAACTAGCTCAAAGCTCTGTTGGAAATCAGTGTTTCCTTTTTTGTTATAAATGTGAAAATATTTACTCTTTGGGAATACATAGTCCCCATATACTCTTTTGAAGAAATGAACTTCACTCTATACTCTTTACTCAACTCAAAACTCAAGTCTCAAAACAAGTTTAAAGCATTTGTAAAAGACTTTTGAAAAGACTCTACGAACTCTCTAGACTTGGCTCTTAACTTTTCTTGAATTTGAATTTATGAATTCAAGGTTTTGATTAATGTTTATGGATGATATCATGATGTTTAGACGTACCTTAGAGTGTAGAAATCAACTAGAAAACATAGGCATGTTTCAAGGGAACACAAACGGAAAGAAGTGGGAAAGGGTAGAAGGCCTGGCAACCCTGACGTACTGAGTGGCACCGAGCGCCAGCCTTGAAAGTGCAGAGTTTGGGTTGGGTATCACTAGCTGGCGCGGTGCCCCAGAGCCCAAACCATAGACCCCAAAGTGGGGCGCTCCGAGTGGCGCGGCGCCCCACACCCTTGCCAAAAACTCCAATTTTTCTTCCTCATTTTTCAACTCTAAACCCTCTAGATTCAATTAGTTTCTTCCCCAAATGCTTAGATTCGAATACACAACCAAAGTATACGAGAATCCACTCAAAACAACATCAAATTTCATGAATTTAAATCAAGAACTTCTCAACAACTTCAACAATCAAGAACCCAATAGAAACGTCAACAAAATCCATCAAGAACTCAATTTCTATACTTTCAAGAATATAATTTTGCTGAATTAAATCATGATTGGCGTGTGGCTGAATGAACCCAATACTATGTGATCTTACATACCTTGTAGGGATCATCCCTTGGTGAAATCCACAAGCTTGACTTCAAGAACGCGACGAATCTTTGCTTCTTCTCCTCTTTTCTCCTCTTCTTTTCTCTTTTCTAAAACTCCAACTTAATTTTATGAAGCGTAAACTGAACCAAATCAGTTTAGACCCTAATTTAATTACCAAAGATGAATTTAATTAATTGGGTAGTGAAAAGACCATAATACCCTTCTAAAATCCAATTTTGACTTTCCTTATCTAGACAACCCGACTTGAATTGGGCATATCTCCCTCATACGAATTTGAAAATAAGCAAACTCGGTGGTGTTGTAAAGATAATTCAAAGAACTTTCCTACGGTATCTTGTATCCAGGGCCCGAGCCCCACGTTGCTCCCAATCACCCTCCGGATCAAGAGGCACCATCGTCTTTATTATGTCAACTTTGAACTCGACCGATCCACCAGGAGACTGGTAGTTGTACTAACAGCTTGAAGTCGTGTCTTGAAGGCTTGCCCCCGACCCCCAACCTAGGAACAACACTACCTAAATCATATTTTTCTAGGAGTTATGGTCATTTGAAGTTGACCCCAAACTAATACTTAGCTTAACTTGTCAAAAAATCCAAATTTGATTATTTCCAAAAAGGGTTTCTTTCTAATTCTAGTTCTTCCAAAAGGCAAGGTGTTACATCTAGTTTGCTGCTACGTGGGGTCAGACATGTGCGGATGGGAACAAGTCATTACAGTAAACCAAGTTAAATCACTACATCAATTACACTATAATATAAATGGAACTATTTGTATGCATAATATAATTTAGTGATAAAAAGAATTCTGAACCCACTTTGAATCATGTAGCTCCTCTATGTAAATGATTCATAGAGGTATAAAAACTGATTTCGATAGACGTTCAACTTAAAAATAAAATAATGCAAGGAAATATAGAGAAAGTATTAACTCAAATGAAGATAATCATAAAAAATAAATACAACAAATAACTAATAAACAAACCTAAATAATAGTCATTACAGAGAAAACAATAATCAACTAGAATTATAAGATTTTATTATTGACCTCGAAACAAAGGAATAGTTGAATGAATCAGGATTGTTGGACATGAATGCTCTAAGAAAGGACCACATAGTACCAATGAAAGGCCAACCTAAATCACCTGGTGGCAATGATAACATCTTGTCACCACCCAACTTTACTCTTTCATAGTACCAAACATTTACACTTGAAAGCAACCATTTTATCAACCCAAATATCACACATATAATAGTCACCATCATCATTAGAATATCATCAACAGAAAATCCATAATTTTAATGATGAAATAAAAGTTTATATATATAATGGACTATTTTTTCTTCTTTTTCCAAAGGTTGAAAGAAGAGAAGGGTGAAAAGAGAAAAGAGAATGATGAATGTGAGATATTTCAACACTTGTGTTGTCTATTTATAAGTGTATATGAGGAGGAGGAATTCTAGCATTCCCAAGTGATTTTTGGGTAGATGAATTTTTATATGGGAAGTATTAAATATTAAAATATATATTTGGAGTCCACCTTTTTACTAATACTATAAGATCGGCTATAGAATATTTTAATTTGAGATTATTATACCAAGAATGGTAGGTATGGCCGAGCAAAGGAATTCAATTTTAATTGTCAGTAAATTACATTATATAAATAGGGAAAATAAATGATTATTTTATCAGTAGATTTTGAATTAAAATTTTAATATTTATCCTTAAATATCTATTTGACCATGAAATTTGATTAGATTTGATCTTCAATTAATTGTCAGAAAATTATATGATATAAATAAGGAAATTAAATGAATTCTTAATAGTAGATTTTGAATTAACTTTTCAAAATTTATCCTTAACTATATATTTGACCATGAAATTTTATGTCACGACCCAGGAGTACCCCCTATACGTAACATGGCATACTCGACCCCGAAGGGGTCTCATATAAGCCCTTAGCATCATAACAAAGGTAATAGAAATGAAAATACGGAACAGTTTAAAACTTTTACAATCAAAGTCATATTTCATAAAAGCAAGCGGAAGTCTTTACAAAAACCTTTGTCTCAAACCATCTAACTTAATACTTGAATAAAACTCTTGTGACGTAGCCCATACAAAGTCTAAAACATAAAGAAAAGACATAAATGAAACAAGGATTCGTCCTCGAAGCTATGAGGACTCACCAATTCTTCAACTCTTCTTGATCCTTGGAAACATAGCCTTCAAAGTAACTCAATCTCCTCAACCCTACATTTGATTAGAATGTAGGCAATATGCGTTAGTAAAAAATGTACCAAGTATGAAAGCTAGCACAATATCATAAGAACATCTCAAATGGTTAGTCAACATAAGACATAAGCATAAGAGATAATAACATAGTCATAACATAACCATCATAGTCATAGCATAATCATCGTAGTCATAGCATAGTCTCCAACATAAGCTTCATATAAACATAAGTCAACATAAGACATAGTCATACTCATATAATCATAATAGACTCTTAGTCTTATTTACCATAATAGCACCATTCTCAAGTAACCTCAAAAGCATACATGCATGTGCAAAGCAAGAATAGCATCCCATAATACCACCCAAGCCACGTATCCCTTTTTGATCATCTTAATAATAGCCTATATACATGGTCAACTCATAAGCTCTTCTTACCATAAGGGAACCATAATCATAAGTAACCTTAAGACACGTTTGTGCAATGCATGAAAGGCATCCCATACTACCTTTCACCCTAATCATAGCCTTGAAGTCATATTAGTCATACTCACCCTCCTTTGGTCTCATTATTAGTTTAACTCTCATAACTAAGGGAATCTCTCACCTTTAGTCAACTATAACTAGGAAGGGCAACTATAGCACAATCCTATCTTACAACTTCTCTTTAGTGAGCCTTAGTCATACTTGTGCAATGCATGAATAGCACCCCATGATACTACTCATGCTAAGTACTACCTTTAGGTCCTCATACTAACACTTCTTAGTTTGGAACCTAGTTCCTCTCTTTAACTTTAGAACACTATGAGGTACTCTCTTAAGCACATCTTAGTTCATTATTAGGATGAACCCTATGAGATACTTACTTTAGTATGTCTAAGTTCACTATTAGCATGGATACTATGAGATACTTAAGCATGTCTAAACCCCTTTCTACTTTGAACACTATGAGTACTCTCTTAAGTATGTCTAAGTTCCTTGTTCACATGGACCCTATGGGATACTACCTTAAGAATGTCTAAGTCCACTTATACTCTTGAACACTATGAGGTACTTCATTAAGTAAGTCTTAGTTCATTTATGCTTTAGCACACAATGAGATGCTTCTTTAAGCATGCCTTAGTTCATTTGATATGGAGATTTCTACTAGGAACCTTAACTCAACTATGTGAAGGCCCCATCTCATGAGACCTAACTTTGGGAAAGCCCACACTCTACTACGTAAGAGCTCCCCCTTTAACTTAGATAGTCCTCACATCAACTAGGTGTGACTCTCCTTTCTTCTTGGATTCCAGACTCTATCTTGTGTAACACTCCATCTCATTGTCAATATCCATTTGGAGCCAAGCATACACCCCAAGGTTTACTTGTTAATCCTTGCTTAACACTCATAACTCATGGAAGGAATTCCTTGACAACCAACCCATGTTCAAGTGATTCTATCACTTTCATATATCAAGCATACATAAGGTATGTTAGGTGAGTATAGGTCTTTCACCATAATCCAACCTATTAGACTTTTATTCTCTTTTGGACTTTACTCTCAAAGCCTTAGCATTAATAGTTAACCACCTTAGCTTCACCCTAAAGCCCTAGCTATCATGATCACAACCTTAATCTCAAGGTTTCTTTCTTAATCTCTTCGTTATACCTAGATTTCACGGTATTTTGATCACATCTTTCATTACTAGGTGATTCTATTCTGAATTGATCATAAAGGTTCAATTCTAACTTTACAAGTAAAGATCAATCATATACAATAGAGTCTAGTTCAATTCATGATTATATGATCCTAACTTTGATCAATTACTACACATAACATTGAATTAGGAAGATCAACTATGAACCTTCAACTTTGCCTCTAATGGCATAAACCCACAAATATCATATTCATCAATTTAGATTAGGGTTTACCATAGAAATCACATGAAATCATCATAATATCATTAAACAAAGCTAAATAAATCATAATTGGGTGATATCCACTAGATTGGAATCAATCCAAACCCTACCCACAATGCAAGCACACCCCTCGCTAGAATTGGGTTTTTGATTTCACAAGTGGGGAAAATATGGGGGCTCTATGGGTGGAAGAATCCATAGATAATTAAGCTTCACATACCTTAAATCAAAGCCCTAAATAAAGCTTGAATCAATGGAGAAACACTGCCCTCTTCTCTTCTCTTCTTCTTCACTTCTAGGGAGGGAATATTTGGAGAGTAATTTGGGAGTTTTAAGATGAATGAATTAATGAGTTAGTTTAGGGGCCTATTAAGATTATATAGGAGGTAAATTAAATAACTAACTGACCTCCCTAATCCCCTAATTAATAACTAACTTAATTCCCAAACCCCCAACTTAAAACTAAAACTCTAAAAACTGGCAGCATCTACGCCCACCCATCCATGGACCGTGGATGGGTCTACTGCCCGTGTTGCACCCTCGTGGTTTGCACCTGAGGCTTCCCTTGGCAGGCCTTAACAGTCCTTGACGTAAGCCCATGACGTATGGGGTGTGGATGGATCTACTGGCCGTAGATGGCCATCCGTAGGTCACACATTTTACCCAGACGTTTAACCCCTAAAACCCCTATTCTAAGTACGGAAACCATTTCTTTTGATTTTTTAATCCTCATACACCACTCCAAAACTCTTACGAAAGGCTTTAGAACTCACTAAATTGTGTGGTGTTACAATATCCCCCACTTGGGAACATTCGTCCTCGAATGATACTTTAAACACTTTTCAAAGTGACAACTCTAACTTAGCAGCCCATTATGCATGCACTACATCTAAATGCACACAATAAAGCAAGACAACTTCAATTCAAAACTAAACTCATTCAATGCAACACAAGGGAATAGTAACTACTCCTGCCAACCCAAAAAAATGCATCAAATTCTATATCTACTCTTTTTTAAGGAGCAACTAACATCTCCTAACTAAAACATGCTCCATACTCCCTCATGGAGCCAAAATGCAAATTACTCTCTAAAAAGAATTTATTCAAGGATGAAATTTTTCAACTCCAAACTAAGGCATGCTCATAACTCAACTCATGAAGTCTATATAAAAATCTACTCTAATGCACTACAACATGAGAAAAACAATGCAAATGAGTCATTTCTAACAAGACCTAAGCATTTTCATGAACATGAATATAAGGAAATCATGGCAACACATAAAGCACACAATAACCCTACTAGATAGGCACACTATCCCACACTTGGGAGTAAGCCTACACAAGTTCTTCTAAACATAATTCATAACATAAGGCAACAATGAAGCACCACTCATAAATAAAGACAACTTCAAGTCCATCATAACAAGTCATAAAAGACAAGAAATTCGGAAATTACTAAAACATAAACACATACCGGAAGGGACATAAGGACATCACTCTTGATCTTCTCTAGATTGTAGAGCATAAAACCTATTATTCTTTTGAGGATCCTCATCAACACCACTAGAGTCAATACCCTCTCTTTCTTTAGCCTTAAGGACCGGACAATATCTCATTTTATGCCCATCCTTCCCACACCCATAGCGACCATCCATGTCGGCTAGGCACTTACCAGATGATTCCTCCCACACTTGGTGCAACTAGGCTTAGGAAATGGAGAGTCTTGGCCGGAATACTTTAGTCTAGACTTAGACCTACCTTGCTCATCAGACTTAGCATTGGGAAAGTTCCCATCATCGGTCCTAGCTCTTTTCCCCTCCTTATTTATTTTCTTAAGCTTTTGCTCCTTGATCTGTTGAGCATGCACCATGAGATGGGAAATATTCATACTAGGGATAATCACTGTCGAACGACATTCATTGACCACTAATTTGGACACTCCCATCACAAACTTATTCATCTTGGCCATTGAATCCCCCACTATGGTTGGAGCATATTTGGATAGTTGGGTGAACTTAAGGGAATACTCTTTCACACTCATACCCCCTGCTTAAGATTTATCAATTCTTGCATTTTTAGTTCCCTCAACTCTAGGGGAAAGAACCTATCAAGGAATTCCTTTTTGAACTCTTCCCACTCTATTGGGCCCTCCCCTATCGGTCTACTATCTTTCCATTTCTCATGCCAAATTTGTGCTACATCCCTCAATTGGTAAGCTACTAGATCTGCTTTTTCTACCGAAGTCAAGCCCATGATGGCAAGCACCTTATACACCTTATCTACAAAACCTTGAGGATCTTCCTCCACTTTGGAGCCATAGAACTCCGGAGGGTTCATCCTCAAAAACTCTCTCACTCTAGAAGAAGTCATTCCCCTTATTGGGTTTGCCGGAGCCACCACTTCTCTATTTGCTTGCGCTTTCAAGGTTTGAACCAATAATTGTATAGTAGCCCTAAACTCCGCAAGAGTGGCATTCCCAATTGGAGGGTCATTTGGAACTTTAGGAGGACCATAGTTAGAAACTTGTGGAGGAACCTCTTGTTCTCCACTGTTTTCCTCATCCCTCCTATCATTAGTCCTAGTATTAGCCATAACCTGAAAAACCATACGACAAAGGTTAGGAGAAAGACCTACTAGATCTAAACTCTATAACACGACTTAGAGAATGAAGAACTGAGATTTCCTAAGCATCCAATAGCCTCCTATTCATAAAATGTGGCACACTTCACATTTATGAACAAGACTCTACTAGATGTGGTTTGAGACAATCCTAGAACCATTCTAAAACATTGTGCTCTGATTACTAAGTTTGTCATGACCCAGGGGTACCCCCTAGACATAACATGGCATATGAGACTCCGAAGGGGTCTCATATAAGCCCTTAGCATCATAACATAGGTAATAGAAATGAAAATACAGAACAATTTAAAACTTTTACAATCAAAGTCATATTTCGTAAAAGCAAGCTGAAGACTTTACTAAACCATTTGTCTCATACTATCTAACTTAATACTTGAATAAAACTCTTGGGACGCAGCCCATACAAATTCTTAAACGTAAAGAAAAGACATAAAGGAAACAAGGGTTCGTCCTCGAAGCTATGAGGACTCACCAATTCTTCAACTCTTCTTGATCCTTAGAAACCTAGCGTTCAAAGCAACTCAATCTCCTCAACCCTACATTTGATTAGATTTTAGGAAATATGCATTAGTACAAAATATACCAAGTATGAAAGCTAGCACAACATCATAAGAGCATCTCAAATGGTTAGTCAACATAAAACATAAGCATAAGATATTATAACATAGTCATAACATAACCCTTATTGTCATAGAATAATCATCATAGTCATAGCATAGTCTCCAACATAAGCTTCATATCAACATAAGTCAACATAAGACATAGTCATACTCATATAAGCATAATAGACTCTGAGTCCTCTTTACCATAATAGCACCATTCACAAGTAACCTCAAAAGCATACATGTGCAAAGCAAGAATAGCATCCCATAATACCACCCAAGACAAGTACCCCTTTTTGATCATCTTAATCATAGCCTATATACGTGGTCAACTCATAAGCTCTTCTTATCATAAGGGAGCCATACTCCTAAGTAACCTCAAGACACAATTGTGCAATGCATGAAATGCATCACATACTACCCTTCACCCTAAGCTTAGCCTTGAAGTCATCTTAGTCATACTCACCCTCCTTTGGTCTCATTATTAGTTTAACTCTCATAACTAAGGTAATCTCTCACCTTTAGTCAACTATAACTAGGAAGGGAAACTATAGCACAATCCTATCTTACAACTTCTCTTTAGTGACCCTAAGTCATACGTGTGCAATGCATGAATAGCACCTCATAATACTACTCATGCTAAGTACAACCTTTAGGTCCTCATACTAACACTTCTTAGTTTGGAACCTAGTTCCTCTCTTTAACTTTATAACACTATGAGGTACTCTCTTAAGCACATCTTAGTTCATTATTTGGTTAAACCCTATGAGATACTTCCTTTAGTATGTATAAGCTCACTATTAGCATGGATACTATGAGATACTTACTTAAGCATGTCTAAGCCCCTTTCTACTTTGAACACTATGAGTACTCTCTTAAGTATGTCTAAGTTCCTTCTTCACATGGACCCTATGAGATACTACCTTAAGAATGTCTAAGTCCACTTATACTCTTGAACAATATGAGGTACTTCATTATGTAAGTCTTAGTTCAATTATTCTTTAGAACACTATAAGATACTTATTTAAGCATGTCTTAGTTCATTGGATATGGAGATTGCTACTAGGAAACTTAACTCAACTATGTGAAGTGTAACATCCGGCATTTTGAAATAACGACGAAGAGGCTTAGAATTGGAAATAGTCATTTTTGGAAGGAATTTAAAATCTAGAAAATTGGTTAAGTATGGGAAACGTGAGTTTTTGGCTAACTTTGAGCAGTCATAACTCCTAGTTCAGGATGCGTTAGGTGTAGTTACAGTTATGTTTGCGAATCTTGTGAAATGATCTTTCCAACACCGCCGAGTTTGATCGATTCCGAGTTCGTATGAGTGAGTTATGCCCTTTGGAAGTTGGGCAGTTGGCAGGGAAATCCGTCCGGAAAATGTAAGGGTATTTTGGTCTTTTCCCTAACCAATTCTTTTGGTTATATAAATGTGTTATACTGATATTTTGATCAGTTTTTCCCATTTCAAAGAGTGAGAGTGAGGGTTAGGGCTTTGAGAAGAAGAGGAGAAGGAGAAGAAGAAGCAAGGTTCGTGGAGATCGTCGTGGATATCGTCGGGGGTGATCCCTACTAGGTATGTGAGATCATAGTTTTGGAGTGGTCCTTTCCCCCACCCACCAAACTTGTTTTAATTTCAAAGAAAAGGTTGGTTGTGTTTGTTGAAGTTGTTGGTTGTGATTGGGTTGAAGTTCTTGTTGATTTGGGACATGATTTGGTTGTGTTTTTGAGTTGAATCTATTGTATGTTTGAGGGACTTTATGATTCTTAGTGTTTGGGGTTGAATCCTTTGAAGTTAGGATGGTTTGGAGTTGGAAAAGGAGGGAGAAAAGTCGAAGTTTTTCTGGGAAAAAGGGCTGGCGCGTCGCGCCAGCCAGTGCGCCCCAAAAGGGACTTTGAAGTCCAGCCCTTGGGGCGGTGCGCCTAGCAGAGCGCCAGCAGGCCCTCTCTGAACTTCGAGGGCTGGCGCTCCGCGCTTTGCAGAGCGCCAAGGACGCCAAGTTTCCCCTTTCATTCCCCACTTTCTCATGCATGTTTCTTGGTAATATACCTATGTTTCATAATTGTTTTCAACACTCCAAGGTACGTCTAAACGTCAATAACTCATCCATAAACATGTGGTATTATATCTTGAATCCATAATTCAATTCAAGGCGAGTTAGGATCAAAGTCAAGTGAAGTTAAGAAGTAAGTCAAGCAAGTTTTCAAAGTTGTTCAAGAGTCTTTGTTGAACGTTTTAACTTCATTTTAAGACTCCAGTTTCAAGTCAAGTAAAGGGTATAGAGTTTCAGGTCAAGTAAAAGGGTATAGAGTTTCAAGTTAAGTAAAGAGTATCGAGTTCCGAGTTAAGTCAAGAGTTTAAAGTTGATCTCATTCTCAGAAGCTATTAGGGAACTAAGTATTCCCAAGGAAGTTTATAAATGTTTTCACATTTAAGATGAGAGGAAACTGAGATTTCCAAAAGAGTTTTGAGCAGTTTGAGTTCTATTTCTTTTAAGAAAAAGATGAGTTTTGCGAAAGAGTTTCTAAAACATGATTAGTATGGCAATCGAGTATGTCATCAATGTTTATGCAGTATGACTTCCCGAGTCATCAATGATCATATTAAAAATATGGTTTTGATATGTTCATTCTAAAAAGAGTTTTCAAGAGCAATTACCTCTTTTAAGAGGGTAGCTTTGAGTAATTATCTCAAATTAAAGAAAGATGTGTTTAAAACACTTATGAGCTAAAGTATTTTTGGGAGTAGTCTTGAGCACCGAATTGGGGACACGAGTTCGTACTAACTCAACTCTCCATAGGAACCATGTAGCCAACATGGAATTAACGGGTAATACTTTTTAGATGATTCCGTAAGTTTAGCTAGTGGATCCACTTAGCATAGTTAGCTTCATATATCACGACAAGGTATAGGATGGTCATTGGGTAACGTGAGGTAAACCGTTGTATCACCACTCAGTTTCCTAGTGGTGGTCATCGATTAGAGAAACTCCCACAGTAGAAAATTGCATGGTTCCTCAAGGGGTTCTGCTTAGTATGGATGGGGGTATGGGACTTTATTCATACATTGCACAATTAGACTTTGAGAGGAAGCATGGTATTTTTATGATATTATAAATATGATGTTGACGTCATGTTTTAAATAGTTTACAAGCTTTATATATTGCATGTGTCTTATTGCTTTATATATTGAGTTCAGTCTTTCATGAGTTGAACAGAGCCAAGGTAAGTGTTCTCTTGATTTTTTTTTCCTTTCAAGCTTAAGTTGTTGTTTAGCGGTTCAGCTCGCATACTCGTACATTCCATGTACTGATGCCAGTTGGCCTGCATCTTATTATGATGCAGACGCAGGTATATAGGATCAGCATCTAGCACGCCATTGATCCAGCTAAGCACTCCAGAGTCAGTGGTGAGCCTCCTTGCTTCCGGAGGACTCGGTTATTTTGTGTTCCTAGTTTTGTTTTATTAGGGTGTTGTGGGGTCTATCCCAACATCCATCTCAGTATTATAGAGGCTTCATAGATAGTTAGCCAGTTAGTCAGTTAGTTTTGAGTCTCTCATGCATGTATATATATAAATATTCTATTTTGAGACTCGAGTTGCCTTGTTGGCCAGATTTTATCAGTTGGGTTGTTTTATAACCTTTCATTGCATTGAGTTATGCTGTTGAGTTAAGTTTCTGCTGAGTTAAGAAAGTCAGGCCAAGGGTTCGCTTGGGGGCCAGCAATGGTCTTCGAGTGTTGGCCACGTCCAGGGTGTAGGCTCGGGGCGTGACATGAAGTCCCCATCTCATGAGACCTAACATTGGGAAAACCCACACTCTACTACGTAAGAGTTATCCCTTTAACTTGGATAGTCCTCACATCAACTAGGTGTGGCTCTCATTTCTTCTCGGAGTCTGGACCCTATTTTGTGTCACTCTATCTCATTGTCAATATCCACTTGGAGCCAAGCATACACCCAAAGGTTTACTTGTTAAACCTTGATTAACACTCATAACTCATGGAAGGATGTCCTTGAAAACTAATCCATGTTCAAGTGATTCTATCACTTTCATCTATCAAGCATACATAAGGTAAGTTAGGTGCGTATAGGCCTTTCACCACAATCCAACCTATTAAACTTCTATTCTCTTTTAGACTTTACTCTCAAAACCTTAGCATTATTAGTTAACCACCTTAGCTTCACCCTAAAGCCCTAGATATCATGATCACAACCTTACTCTCAAAGTTTCTTTCCTAATCTCTTCGTTATACCTAGATTTCAAGGTATTTTGATTACATCTTTCATTACTAGGTGATTCTAGTCTTAATTGATCATAAAGGTTTAATTCTAACTTTACAAGTCAAGATCAATCATATAAAATAGAGTCTAGTACAATTCATGATTATATGATCCTAAATTTGATCAATTACTACACATAACATTGAATTAGGAAGATCAACTATGAGCCTTCAACTTTGCCTCTAATGACATAAACCCACAAAGATCACATTCATCAATTTAGATTAGGGTTTACCGTAGAAATCACATGAAATCATCATAATATCATTAAAAAAAGATAAATCAGTCATATTTGGGTGATATCCACTAGATTGGAATCACACCCAAACCCTACCCACAATGCAAGCACAATCCTAGCTAGAATTGGGTTTTTGATTTCACAAATGGGGAAACTATGGGGGCTCTATGGGTGGAAGAACCCATAGATGATTAAGCTTCACATACCTTGAATCAAAGACCTAAAGAAAGTTTGAATCAATGGAAAAACACTGCCCTCTTCTCTTTTCTTCTTCTTCTTCTTCTTCTTCTTCACTTCTAGAGAGGGAATATTTGGAGAGTAATTTGGGAGTTCTAAGATGAATAAATTAATGAGTTAGTTTAGGGGCCTATTAAGCTTATATAGGAGGTAAATTAACTAACTAACCGACCTCCCTAATCTCGTAATTAATAACTAACTTAATTCCCAAACCCCCAACATAAAACTAAAACTCTAAAAACTGGCAGCATCTACGCCCACCCATCCACGGACCGTGGATGGGTCTACTGCCCGTGCTGCACCCTCGTGGTTTGCACCTGAGGTTTCCCTTGGCAGGCCTTTACCTACGCCCATGACCTACGGGCTGTGGATGGACCTACTGGCCGTAGATGGCCATCCGTAAGTCACAAATTTTGGCAGCTTTGGGGACTGTTTTTGGGGTCCCCCTCCAGGATCCCTTGGGTGATCCTGGGGGGGGATCGTACCCGGTCGTGTAACCCCTAAAACCCCTATTCTAAGTACGGGAACCATTTCTTTTGATTTTAATCCTCATACACCGCTCCAAAACACTTACGAAAGGCTCTAGAACCCACTAGTTCAACTCACTAACTTACGGGGTGTTACATTTTATTAAATTTGATCTTCAACTAATTTTTGGGGGGTTTCCATTCAGAAAATTTTAATTTTTTTTCTAAATATAGTGCATGTCTAAATACAACTTCCGAATCCAAACATCACAACTTCAAAAATTTGTGTGTTTGACTGTAGATTTTAAAAAAATTATTGTCAAATATTTGTTTGACAATAAAATTTGATTAGACTTGATCTTCAACTAGTTTTGGAGGACTTTTCATTCATAAAATTTTGAAGTTTTTCCAAATATAGAGCATGTGCAAAAAATATTCATAATCATCTTCTTTCCCGTGTTTATAGATTTCGATAATACGGAAAGTGACAATACTATCATTAAAATTAGTTCTACAGAAGAATCAACGAAAAAAAAATGCAAGAGTATCGCCTCTCCTCCATCAGACAATTTTGACTTAGATTTTGTACCAAAAACCCATCAAGTCAAAGCCTAGTGTGGGTGTGAAGAATGATTTGAAGGATTCCAAATCTAAAGAAGGAAAAGTTGTTCCAAATGTATTAATTGTTCAATTTTTTATTTTATTTTTTCATATTGTGATGATTTTTATTTTTTAGAACTTGTATGTTGTGTTTTATAATTTTATTAGGTGATATATATTCTAAACATGATCTTTGATGTATGAATTATGAATTAATTGAAATATGCTCATTTGCTTGCAAAATAGATATAAAAGTAGCATCTATTGGTAGATGTGAATATAAAGTAGGTATTAAAAGTGCATTCTTATTATTTTATTTTAACAAAGCTAATTTGATACATCATTGTGAATTATTGTTGGTGGATGTGAGTATGGAGTTTGTATTAAATTCCTAACCCTTTCTCAAACGGTATAACATTAGCTCCCAATTAATTAAGCTTGAATCATCACTTATTTATTAATTTATATATTAACTTTACACTTTGTGTATAATTAATGATTAAGAAATCAGTTTTAATACCAATTATACACTCTATTGTATATAATATATCTTTTGTAAAGCAATTTTCATTCACATTACATATAAGACATAATTTGTGCATTATACTACTAGATCCACTAGGTATTACAATAGGCAAATTTTTTATGTTGGTATAATGTTTATTGGAATCTATTCTAAAAAAGACTTCTAACCCTTCCTCCAATTGTATAAATTCATATTCAAATTGATTAAGTTTAGTTCATCATTTGTTATCAATTTATATATTAAATTCATACACTTAATGAATAAGTTAGTGAAGCAGTTTCCATTAACATTACATGCAAACCTATTTAAATATCAATTACATACACTACATTACATACTATACACTTAGTGAAACAGTTTCCATTAATATCACATACAAACAATTTTCATTCACGCAGGGGCATACCACTCTACTTTTTCCATAAACAGGAGCGAAGCCTATGTGTTATTGTATTTAGATGAACCTAATATTTTTCTTATAAGATCTTATAATTATAAATAAGATAATCAAAATAATGAAAGGTTTTCAATTATCGTATGTTCTTATAGTTAGAAAATTAGTGAATCAAATTGCTCCTGTTTAGATATGGCGATTATTTCTATGTTTAGTTTGATGAAATATAGATTTATTCCAATAGCTTTTATTTTTTATGTACTCACATTTGATTTGAATTTTAATTAATAAGGCATCTTTTCAAGAATTTTGTGTGTGTAATTTACAAAATCGAGCAATATGCCCACTCTTGCCACAAACAAAATACGGTCCCTTATTTTGAACTTGTTGATTTTGTGCTTGGTTATTTTTACCATTATTTTTCTTGGATATTTTCTTCTTAGGCTTCAAAGAAGTATTTTTGTGAGATTCAGGAGTAGCATTATTTGAAGTAATTAAATTTACCTTCGTTGTGATGTTACTCTCTTCTGATTGTAAAAGTGCATTTTTGCCTCTTGCCTCCTCTTCCATACGGATTTCATTATCAACGTTTCAAGAGAAGTTTTCCTTTTGTTTGTGGCGCGTAGTTTTTTAAAATTCCTTCCAAGATGGTGAAAGTTTATCTACTATGCCACAAATAATAAGGTTATCTCCAATTTTGACCTCCTCGGACGTGAGCACTCCAACAATCATTATAAAGTCTTGAGCTTGGTCTACCACTGATTTGTTGTCCACCATTTGGAAATGAAAAAATCTACTAGCCGCATATTTTTTTGCTCCAACCTCTTCGGTGTCATTCTTACTCTACAATGTCTTCCAAATTTTCTTTGCACTAGAGTAAGTTCTATCATATTAATCATAAAAATTATCAAATAGAAAATTAAGAATATAATATCGACACTAATAGGAATCACCATCATACTTTTTCACTTTTTCTAGATGAGAAAAAGTTTCATCATCATTCATAGAGGCACTACTAAAAAACAGCTTAAAAACGACGGCCAAAAAAGCGACGGACGGCGTCGCTCCAAAAAGCGACGCCTTTTGCCACACTGTCCGTCGCTTTTTAATAAAAATAATTATTTTTAAAATTATTTTACAAAAAGCGACGGACGGCATCTCGTAGTCCGTCGCTTTTTTTCGGGGATTTTTGCGCTAAATATATATATAATTAATAATTATTTATTTAATATATATAGAGACGCCGTCCGTCGCTTTTTATTAAAAAAAATTATATATAAATTAAAAAATAACCACGTTGTCCGTCGTTTTTAATTTATTTTATTTTATTAATTAATTTTAAAAAAAGCGACGGACAACATCTCTTAGTCCGTCGCATTTTGGTCAAAATATCTAGTCAACTATTTTTAAAAAGCGACGGACAGTGTCTCTTAGTCCGTCACTTTTTGGTCAAAATGTTGGTCAACTATATTTAAAAAAACGATGGACTTAGAGACGCTGTCTGTCACTTTTTATTAAATATCTAAAAGACATATTGTCATTTTGTTATTTTACTCTCTCTCTTCACTCTTATTCTCTCTCTTCACCCTTATTCTCTCCCTTCTCTCTCTATATATATATCGATCGATCGGATCCCTCCCAGTCGCCGTCGCCGCCCCATCCCTATCGCCTGCCGCCTTCGCCGGTCACTGGTTGCTGGTCGTTGCAGGTACAGTTAAATTTTTGTTTTTTTTTTCAATTCCAGTGATTATAATTGATTGTTTGTTAGTATATTATTGTTTTTGTTTGTTGGGTTGTGTTATTCAATTGTTAATTTGATTTGATTATTGTTAGTTAGGTATAGATAATTGAAGATTTTTATTTTAGGGCTTTTTTAAAAAAAAATGGGCATTTTTAAATTGGGCATTGTTAGTTAGTGAAGAATTAGCATTTTGTATTTTAGGACTAGTTTAAACTTGAGAATATGTAATTTTAGGTTGAATTGGGATTTTTTTGGATTTGATTTTATGACTAGTTAGTAAAGTGTT
>JAJOOS010001746.1:0-61524 GCA_029582725.1 Solanum chiquidenum | reverse complement strand
CATCTTGATAACAACCAAAATTGACTTTTGATTACTGATTACTTATTGAATTCTTACAATTTGTTTCACAACCCCCCCCCCCTTTAATTACTTGTTTTGTTTTTGGAAGTAATTTGACTAATTGAATATAATTTTTGGTTAAAGTAAACTCTAAACCAGTTTTCTCGTGGGATCGACCCCAACCTACAAGTTGGGTTCTTTACTTGATAACGATCGCTTATGCTTCTTTAAAGAGGTGTAATTTGAGCGTATCAATGTTCGAGAGAAATCACTTGATTCGAGGTAAATTGTTCGAGAGAAAATTTACCTCCACTATAGCCTAGCCTACTCACTAATATCTAGCTATTTACTAATAGTTGCAATTACTTATATGTCTATATTGTCTATAATCGATCACATCCCAAGAACCCGTCTCATTATTGTTAATTTGTATTGTTTGTGACTGTTTGTAGTTGATAATCAAAACCAAAACCCCCATTTGACATTAGTATCACCCCTTGATTTGAATGATGTCTTTATTCAATAATTTTTATTCTTATGACTGATTTGACCGCATTTATACTTTCCAATTGAATCTAAAACACGTACCACTCCTTGTGGGATTCGACCCAACTCATTTGGTTGAGTTTTATATTGATTTACGATCGTTGAACACCTAGATGTTGCCGAGTCTCAAGCTGAGACTGATGAGGAGCAACTCAGTGTCAATGAGGAGGATACATATGAAGGCCTTACAAAGGTTGAGGAGGCCATGATGCATTCAGTTGTGCAGATTTCATTAGCAGATACGTCCATGGCAGGCTCTAGTGGAGCCAGTATTGCTATTACATCAGGCATTGATGTCAGGATCAGAGTGTTATTTCGGGCACTGATTCCCCGACAGATGGAGCGACTGTGTAGATAAAACTTTTCTTTACCTCCCTTTCTGTCATTTTTATTGATTTTTTATTAGTTTTGGTGCATTTGAGGACAATTGCTTTTTGTTTGTGGCGGGGTGAGGTATTTCCATACCTACCTCTTATGACTATATTTTGTATATATTGGGTTTTTGTGTTTTAAATTGTGTCTTGATTCTATCTTGTGGATGTTTGAGCTTGTGGCTCCGTGTTTTGAATGGAAATGGAAATGGTTTTTTGTCCAATTTTGCCACATCTTATTGTGTTTGATTGTGGTTGTTCTTGTGAAAATTTGAGTATCGGTTATGATCAATATTGATGGCTTCAATATTGCTCTTAATCGAACAAAAATGAATGTGCGGCTACGATGAGGCCAAATGAAGTTGCATAGACAATATATGGACTTTTTGCATCTCGTTGTGACTAGTCGATTATCGAATGAAGTCTCTTGTGATGAACATTGCACACTAGCGAAAGTGTGGAGTCTCGTTTGATATTGGTGACAATGCCTTGTGTGATGAATTTACCGTGAACCTTGTGTGATGACACCTAGAATTTGCCCCATTGGTCCGGTTAACTAAGTGATGCAAGCTCTTGAAATGATCTTAGGCAACAATTTTGAAGAGCGAAACAATTTGACAATATACATCTTTTGTGGCCGACCTTGTGAGATGTGTGAACCTTGCTTGAACCTCCTTTGAGCCTTATCCTTTTCTTGGAAGAAACTTGAGCAATTGAGACATCTCTTTATCCATTCACCCATAATCCTCATGAAGTGTGGTTTCTATGAATAGCCAACTTAGGCCAAAAGCCTAAGTTTGGGGTGTGGTGAAAAGAGAAGGTGAATCAAGAATGTGAAAGTTCCCCCTTCTAGCAATGGACTTGAAAAAGATGGAACCCCTCTATATATAAAAAAAATGAGAAAGAAAAGAAGAAAGCAAAAGAAAAATAATGAAAAAGTTGTGAAAGTTGCAAAAGAAATGGGGTGTCCGGTATTCCATTGGAAGTTGAATAATGGGGTGAATTTTGAGCATGAGTAAAAATGCTAAAGAAAGGGAAGAAAAGTGATGTTCATACCACATTTCATGATGATAGCAGCAACTGATCCTAAATAACTATACATTTACACTCAACCCCGTTACAAGCCTTGAAAAGACCTTTTTGATCTTGAGTGAGCTGAAACGAATATTGATTGGAAAATAAGAGCAAACATATGGGTGAAGTCACACATTTGTTCATCTTTGTGAGTGTGAGAGTTGTATGTGATTTCGAAATTATAAATTATTGAAGAATTGTGTGTGAATATGAAATCATCTTTGTTGTGAGGGCATTTGAGTACCTTTGTTGAGCTTGAACTTGCATTTGAAGCAAGTATTGTGAGCTTGAAAATCTTTGATAATGGTGAGTCACAACTTGAATTTTTGAGTGCACAATTGATCTTTGCATGAGTAAGTTGAGTCTTGTTGTGTGCATTCATGATTGAGTCTTTTGTAGCACTGTTTGAGACATCCTTTTTGAACTGCTGAACTTGAGTTTTGCTTGAGGACAAGCAAAAGTTTAATTTGGGGGTGTTGATGAGTCCGAGATATGGACTCATTTAGGGCTTTATTTATATAGATTTAGTGTCCTCAAATGCTTATTTTGTGCCAATAATTGATGTTAAATCCTTGATTTTCAGGAATATGGATTGAGGAACAAAGCAAGGACAACAATAGGCAAAAAGGAACAAAACAGGCTGAAGAAATAAAGATGGGCGAGCCTGAGGATCGCCAAAAGCACTCGGTGTGTTGCAGAGTGACCCATCAGACCACCTAAAGTTCTAGTGTGCCAGGCCCTAAAGGAAAGAACCAAGTTGGCGATGAAAAAGAGCAGTCGGTGGATCGCCGAGTGATTCCGCGAAGCCAAGATAGATCGCCCAAAGTTACAGCCCTTGAGGATACTGAATGCCAAGGCAGAAGAGCGATGGAAGAGCTCAAAGGGCGGCTCGCCGATTGGTTCGGCGAGCCTGACTTACTTCGCCGAATGAGCTTTCGTAGATTATTTTCGGCGACTATAAATACATTTTGAACATTTGTTTTAGTATCAAATACTCTTTAGAACGGTTTTTTATCGTTTGGAGACTTCTGAGATAGTTTTTCCTTTGCTTTGAAGGATTGAAGAAATTCGCTTTTGAGAAATTGGAAGTTGGTCTTTGAGATTCCTCAATTTGGACCATTGTAAAGATGAAATCACTCTTACCCAGATGATGGATAATCAATTTGGTAACTGTTTTTACCTTTTTATAATGTCTAGCTAAAACCCCAATTATTGGTGTGTGATTATGTGATTATGGGCGGATTTAGCTTATGGGTATTGTTAATTGTTAGTTTAAATGCTATTTAAAAGTGAGTTCAATCATAAATTGTAGTTTAACCTAAGAATTGTAGTTGCAAATGCAGTTCTATGTTTGTGTTCTTAGCTTGCTCGAGAGAGAGGTTTTTGAACTAAGGTTTTTGATTGATGGTTTGTGGGTATTGGGTTGACCTAAGTTCAGCTCGAGAGAGGGAATCTTTAACCCAATCCCACACATTCAGCTCGAGAGAGTGTATGGATTAAGCTGTGGGCTGCTCTCATTTTGCATGCTTGTTGATGTTCGAGAGAAATCACTTAATTCAGGGTAAATTGTTCGAGAGAAAATTTACCTCCACTATAGCCTAGCCTACTCACTAATATCTAGTTATTTACTAATAGTTGCAATTACCCATATGTCTATATTGCCTATAATCGATCACATCTCAAGAACCCGTCTCATTATTGTTAATTCTTATTGTTTGTGACTGTTTGTAGTTGATAATCAAAACCAAAACCCCCATTTGACATTCGTGTCATCCCTTGATTTGAATGATGTCTTTATTCGATAATTTTTATTCCTATGACTGATTTGACTGCATTTATACTTCCCAACTGAATCTGAAGTACGTACCACTCCCTGTGGGGTTCGACCCAACTCATTTAGTTGGGTTTTATACTGATTTACGGTCGTTGAACACCTAGAATTGGATGAGGTGTGCTTGAAACGTTAAATCAAGGGTTACTTTATGTCACATCATGATTTTTTCCATCATTATGCGAAAAATTTGTTTGTATTGGAAATTAAAGCATAGTGTGCAAACATTGGCAGAAAAGTGGTGATATATACTAGAAGGTGTGCGCAAGATGGCTCAGAAAAAATAATAATAAGTTCAATTATTTTCAAGGTGAAAAGAAATAATCAAGTGAAAATAAGGGACTATTGAATATGTAAAATGGCTCATTTCTCAAGTTACGTCCTATTGAGGAGGATGGTTTCATAATGGTTTGCAACTGTCTTTTGTCTTACGAGTTAGTGAACTTAACGCTTACATTTTCGGGCCACAAACTTACGCAACAAAAATTAAGCTTCACTCAACTAGTGTCACTTCTACGAGTCACAAAATAAAAAACTTTCAATTTTGAAAGTTGGTCATTCAAATGACTTGTGAACTTGGTGGCAGGTGCACACTTTTCAAAAAAATATGCACTTTAACTAGACTTTTATTTTCATCAAACATACCTTTTAACTAGACTAGTTAACTAGGTCCCTCAAACTCTTTAGAAACTCTAAAGATCGTGTCGGATTCTTCAGAAGAAATTTTCTAAAGGATTCGACAAGATTGTGACAACATTTTTTGAAAGTCAAAGTAATATAACTAATTAGCATAGTGGATTTACTTGATTTTCATATACTTTCTCCTTTATTAGGAGGAAATTAATAAACGTAATTACAATCCAATAGGTTTTTCTATATACTCGCCTAAAATTGAAAAGAAGAGGATGTGAATTAGAAGGGGGGGAAAAAGCAGTTCGATGCATTAAATTTTTTGTTATGTGCAATGTCTGAGAAAGGGTCCGACCACAAGATGACCTCCTCCAAGGCTCCCCTTCTTGAATTAGAAGATAAATAAAATAATATTCAATCTTGCATCAAGTTTATAGGGAAAAAAATAGTTTGTACCTGTAATAAATAACCTAATATATTTAAGACTATAAATATTCTATATTAGAAAAATGCACATGCCCTCATATGTCTTTTTGTTTTTTGAAAATTTTCACATGTACGTATTTATATATTAGAACCCTGATTAATAAGCTAATTAAAAGATAAAATGCTCCTAATTAAACTTTTCTCTATTAGAGCTCGAATATGACACCTTTATGTTAATGTGGAGAATTTTATCCATCGGTCTCACCACCATTATCAAATAAGAATTATACTAGTCTACTTTAAGTAGACAAACAATTTTCTACCACAATTATTTTCGATACATTTAAATGCTTTTCATTACTTGATATTATGTAATTTTTAAATATATAAATTTTATTATAAATAAATAAAAGATTATCATCTCAATTCTAAATCATATTTATTTTTAATCAAAAATCTCGATAACGTCATATTAAATAAATTTAGTACTATAAAATTATTATCTTTATTCCCAGTACCAAACGACCCCATATGTGACTGACTATTCATTATACTGTTGGGGAACTTCAATTTCTCTCTGCTCAGTGACTGTAAGTTCTTGCCACTCATAAAGGTTAATACTGATTCTTGATTTTAGTAGTATATTTTTTAATTTGCTGTAATGGGTGTAGAAATTATCTGAAATTGAGTTTGTTTGTTCATGGACCCAAATGTTTTCTTGAGCTGATTCAGCAAGTTCTTGATTTTTTATAAAAATGGGGAAATGGGAGTACGGGGAATTGAACTCTCATGGATAAGGTGAAAGTTCGGATAGCTAACCAATTGAGTTACTAAGATTCTCCTGTTTCTTGTTGTTTATGTATGAAAAAAGTTACCTTTTTTATTTATATTTCCTTGATAAAGATGATAGTAGTGTATTTGCATATGCTTGTTTTGGTTAAGTGTTCTGTACAGAGGTGTTCTGTACAGAGGCAGAGCTAGGATTTGAAAGTTATGAGTTCTGGATTCTAAGATTTTACTGTCTCAAGTGTTAGTAATTGGATTGTGAATTTATGTGGTGATTTTTTTAAATGCATATACATGATTTGAATCAAAGCTAGAGAGTTCTGCCGAACCTGTGATATATGCTACCTCTATCCATGTGTCTGTGTATCTGCATCTTGTTTGTTGGTGATGGGGAAGTTGGTTATCTCATTTAGAGGTTGCATTTTAAGGCAGCGGATGTAGAATAATGTTGTGAGCATGTGACCACTGACATATAAGTTATGTTGCTAGGACTCTCTTCAAGGTGTGTGTTGGGTCCTCCAAAAATAGTGCATTTTTGAAGGATTTGACAGGGGTGTATTTACATATGGTTATTTGGTTGATTGGTCTGTGTATCTGGATCCAGAGGTGGAGCGAAGAAAGGTAAAGGGGTTCAATTGAATCCGTTCACTTAAACAATGTTTTATTGAATCCCTCGACACAGAGGCGGATCCAAATTTTGAACTTTATGGTTTCAAGTTCAAAACTTTTGTTGCATCCCATTCAAATCCATTATCTGTTCTTATTTAGTGAATCTTTTAATATATACTAGGTCTGAGCTAAAGTTACTGGTGTAGATGAACTCGTAAATTGTGAACTACATCCACTCCTTCCTCGCGTGAGGAAAGATTCTAGTGTAGTGGTAAAGGGGGTTAAAAAATTGTTTTAGGTCATAGGTTCAAATCCTTGGTGTAAACTCTAGTATTTATAGCAGATACCAACTAGTTGAGGGTTGAGGCCTAGTTGATTGATTGATTAATATAACTAATTCGAGCCGAAGACAGTTCGTTCAAATTGTGGGTGATGAGGGTAAAAAACTGATAAGTCTGAGTGCAGTACATTGAAGTCCTTTGGGACACATAATGCCCTTTGTTTCGCAGGAAAATATGGGTATTACGTTTGATTCCCCATTGCCAAGTTCACAAAATTTTTCATGTTATATGACATTATTGTTTGTATTGGAAGTGTATTCTTCTTGTGTCAACTGATTATATATTTCTTGTCTTAGTTCTTCATTGGATAGATTTGAGAGATTCCACATGTTTTCAGTTTCAGGAGTGTTGACTTCCATAGTAATTATTGATGGAACCTAACCACCCAACATTTAGCAATGATTATGCTGCTGATATCTCTTCCATCAGGCAAGCTCAAGTACGCATCGAGCCCTTTGCGCACAAAACTCCTGTCCTCACCTCAGAAACTTTAGACTCTCGCTGGAAGAAAGTTGTACTTTAAATGTGAATGCTTTCAGAAGGAGTGAGAAGCTCTTTAACATAGAGTGGAAGGATTTCTTTCAAAGTAGTCCTGTATAAGTGTGTTGTAGTGAACTAGAGTTTCTGCTATTTTTCGCTTCTAAGGGTTCTAATTAAGGGCCATTGTTCGTGCAATTTATCAGGGGAGCTTTTAAATTCCGAGGGGCATGCAATGCTATTTATTCACTTGATGATGATCATGCTGCTAAAGGAGTTGTAACTCAGAGCAGGTTCGTTCAGATCTTTCTGGTTTCTGAGGTTTACTATCTATATTTATTTTTCTGGATTACCTCCTGATCTACTTCCCGTTAAATTTAGTGGAAATCATGCTGCAGCTCTTGCTTTGGCTGCAAAGCTACGGGGCATCCCTGCTTATATTGTTATACCAAAAAATGCTCTAAAATGCAAAGTCGAGAATGTCAAACGTTACGGTGGTCAGGTTATCTGGAGTGAGCCATCGATGCAGTCCTGATAGGATACTGCAAACAAGGTGTTGCAAGATACTGGTGCTGTTCTTATTCATCCCTATAATGATGGGGGCATTATAAGGTAACATTGGTTTTCTTTGTTATTTTTGAATAGATGATACTTGGTACTTCCCCCTTCTCAACTACAAAATAGATTGAGAAGGGCTTGAAACCCCCCAAAGAAGCCTTAAGAGTATTCGGATGCACGTGTTTTGTTAAAATCCTATCTCCTGCCCAAGACAAACTGAGCCCTACATCTCACTTTATGTGTTAATGATCCTTCTGTATGATGATTTCATCTTTCTCGACATTTGCACATTACGAACTATTCCAAGTCAACCTTGAACTTCTAATCGAACTGTATGGAATAGTAGTTTTTGATATTCCAAAATACTACTTTTTCCAAAAAATTGAACCTTTTTGCTAGGAATCTAGACAGTATGATCTGTGCTGATGAATATTTCTCCATTTAATATGTTTTTTTGTGGTCTTTACAGTGGGCAGGGTACAATATCACTGGAGCTTCTGGAACAGGCTTCCAAAATTGACACCTTAATAGTCCCAATTAGCGGCAAATCAACTTTTTAAAAACTTTGATATATCATTTTCTTCAAATTTTAATTTGTAGACCAACCTCAATTATTGGTATGGAATGAAGGTGGTGGTCTGATATCGGGAGTTGCGTTGGCTGCCAAAGCCATTAATCCTGCCATTCACATTTTTGCTGCCGAACCAATGGGAGAGGATGATGCTTTCCAGTCGAAGATCAATGGCAGGATCACTAAGTTGTATGAGGTCAACATTATTGCCGATGGGCTTCGAGCCTTTCTTGGAGACCTCACATGGTAAGGTCTTAGATCTCCTCCTACTCTAAATTACTGTGCCTATTTGGAGCTTTTCGCAATCAAAATCAAAGGTTTGTTGGCGGCAAGATCGGCATGACTTTATGTTTTAGAGATCGTGCTAATTTTTTTTAACTATGTTGCTTGGATTCTTCAAAAATACTGTCAGGTATGCATTTTGAGGATCCGATCCGAGCGAGGCAACATCTTTGGAGGGTCCAAGCAACAGAATATTTTGGTTCTCACTTTTAGTTTATTTACCCCTGCACTGAAGAAGCCTCTTGGTCCCTTTTTCCCAAGCCCTTCTATCCCCTAGCTCCTTTTCTTTCCCTTCTATGCGGATTTCTAACAAGCCAATTTGATACTTTGCTTTTTCTAGCACACTCTTGATAACTTTGCTTTTTCTTACAAGCCAATTTGATACTTTGCTTTTTCTAGCACACTCTTGATAACTTTGCTTTTTCTTACAGGCCAATTTGATAAATGGTATCTGGCATTTACCTTTACCGTCAAACAGGCCTATCGTCCGCGATCTCGTGGATGACGTCATAGTTGTTGATGATGAGGAGATAATACAAGCTATGAGACTGCTATGAAATTCTAAAGATTGCAGTGGAACCAAGTGGAGCTATTGGCCTTGCAGCAGTTCTTTCCAATAGTTTTAAAACAAATCCAGCCTATAGTGAATGCAATAATATTGGCATTGTAATTTCTGGAGGCAATGTTGATCTTGGTGTGCTTTGGAGTTCCGTTAACAAATGAGAAACCCTGTATTCAATCTCTCCCCTGATTCATGTATTCTTGCAATTTCTTGTTCTTTGATTTATGTTTCACATTATTTGTTTGTTTTAGTGTTCTTTTGTTCTGAATGCTCTGTACTGCTTTCCTTCTTAATTGTCATTTTCCCGCTACTGTCTTATTTTCTTTTTTATAACTGCTTGCTTTGATGCTCTTGAGCCGATGGTCTTTCGGAAACAAACTCGCTACCTCCACGAGGTATGGGTAAGGTCTGCGTATACTCTACCATCCCAGACCCCACTTGTGGGATTACACTTGGTATGGAAGTTCCATCCAGTGTTGAGTCAATTTCTGTGATTTTAGCTACTGAGTATTGGGGTATCTTTCTGCTCAGGGACTGTAGGTTCTTTCCAGCCATTAAGGTTCATTCTTTCCCTCTTATTTCTCTTTCTATTTTCAGTGTCTACTATCCACTAATACTGGTTCTTGATTTTAGTATTTTCCTTTTGTTGTAATGGGTGTAAAAACTATCTGAAGTTGAGTCTGTTTCTCATGGACCCAAATGGATTTTTGAGTTGATTCAGTAAAGTCGAGAATGTCAAATGTTTCGGTGGTCGGTTATCTCGAGTGAGACATTGATGCAGTCCCGAGAGGATACTGCAAACAAGGTGTTGCAAGATACCGGTGTTGTTCTTATTCCTTCCTTTAATGATGGGCACTTTATAAGATAACACTATTTTTCTGTCATTTTAGAATAAATGATACTTAAATTCCACTCTGTCATTATTCCGGATATAGTAATATATCTGATACATGTATTATTATTGATATTTTTATCATACATATTGTGGCAAAATACAATGTTTATTATCTCATACATATTGTGGCAAAATATAATAATAAATGTATACAATCAAGAAGAAGAAAAATTCAATCAAACCCTCTCTGGATCATATTTGGGTAATATCTAGAAATTTGTGTGTATCTGGAAAGGGATAAGTTACCTAACCAAGAGCTCTCCTACCCTACACTTGTTTCCTTGATAGCATGGGTCGAAATTTCTTTTTTCTACTTTTCGATACATGTATCTTAAACAACCTCTTTCCTTTCTTATTATCGATACTTGCATCTGCTGCAACAACTTTCAATTTCTTTGATTTTTTTTGTTGTTTATCCAATGACCGCATTTTTATGGGGTCATTGCGGAACTTGGTTCTCCTCTCGGCTTCTAAAGCAGCAGCAATCCCTGCATTGTTATCTTCTTGAGTGAAAATGCACAAATCAAAGTATGGACAATCTTGATAAGAATGTTGGTTAGAGGGTAATACCTCGAGTAAGCCTCTTAGGAGTAGAAGCTTCCGCCATTGATACACAGAAACAAGCTTGAGAAGCCCCCTAAAATAATTCAAATTAGCAGCTTAAAGTCTGAGAATCAGTAAAATAAAACTATTAGATACACATAACCAACATATTTATGCAAAACCGTTACTTAACTGGAAAAATCACGGTGCCACGAATTGAGGAAGAAGCAAAATCGCGAGATAGGAGCAAATTATGGAAAGTGGGATTTGGTAAGAGAGTTAACCGATTGATACATACAGTGTATTAAGCCTTCAAAAAGGGAAAGGAAATAAACTAGTGAATTTGCTATAAAATGGTAACTGACGCCACATTTGGTAATATTTTTAAAACTAGAACTATGTATATTTAGATATAGTAGTTATATTTGCTTAGTTAGGTAACTAATTTATGAGTGAAGAAGTGGGCTAGACCCATTAATCCTTAAAAAGGGGAAAGGAAACAAGTTAGTGAATTTGCTATAAAATTGTAACTGACGCCACATTTGGTAATATTTTAAACCTATAACTATGTATTTTTGATATAGTAGCTATATTTGCTTAGTTAGGTAACTAAATTATGAGTGAAGAAGGGGGCTAGACCCATTTATTCTTATCAACATATAAGTATATGAGATATATTAGGGTAAGAGAGCTCTTGGTTCTTTTGAAAAAACACTTTTTGCCCGAAGGAAGGAGCTGGAACTTTATTTGAGCCGATACTGAAGCTCTCGTCAATTTAAGCTTCAGGTTAAAATTTACTTAGTTCATAGCTTTATTGGTTCCTTTTTTAAAAAAAAATTTGTTGATAAGGATATGCTAGAACTTGATAACGATATAATGTAGAGTCCAAATGGAGCAGATGTGATAAGAGAATCAACACATCTGTGATGATGGTCACATCCATTTTCCATGTAACTGCTTTCTTGGTTCTTTTGAAAATGTTTTGTCTAGTAAGAAATGATGACGATTTAATGATTCGTATATGGTTAAGATGTTTTACTTTGGAACAAGAATGTTAATATATATATAGTGATATATTAAAATTGAATATTTTGATGGATTGTGGTAATGAGATATGCTTTCAGCTTTAGATTTATGATTTGAGGCGTAGAATATAGAGATTTGGCCTCAAGTTTGAAATTTAGGGAAATTGAGATTTAACCCATTATTTGACATTAAGATTGAAACTTGATTATAGATTTAGACTCCGTGGCTTATGGGTAACGAGTCCATGATCCATCATTTCCCTTGGTTGATCCTTGAGATCAAAACAATTTCCTTTCTCTTTAAGACCATACTCAGGCAATTTGTCATGTTATATGATATTATTTTTCTTGGAAGCGTATTATTCGTGTGTCTGTTCTCAAAGTCAACTGAATATATATTTCTCGTCTTAGATCTTCTCTGGATAAACTTGAGAGATTCAACCTTGTTTGGTATTTTTGTTCTTTGATCTTCCCTGGACTGACTCAAAAAATTTCACATGTTATCAGCTTTGCGATTGTTAACTTCCATAGTAATTATTGATGGAACCGAATCACACAAAATCTAGTGACAGTTATGCTGCTGATATCTCTTCCATCAGGGAAGCTCAAGTACGCATCAAGCCCTTTGCGCAACAAACTCCTGTGCTCACCTCAGACACTTTAGATTCTATTGCTGGAAGAAAGCTGTACTTCAAATGTGAATGCTTTCAGAAGGGGTGAGAAACTCTTTAACATAGAACGTCAGGGATTTTTTCAAAGTAGTTCCTATATAAGTGTGTTGTAGTGAATTAAAGTTTCTGCTATTTTCGCTTCTAATTAAGGGCCATTTGTTCGTGCATTTATCAGGGGAGCTTTTAAATTCCGAGGGGCATGCAATGCTATTTTTTCACTTGATGATGATCAGGCCACTAAAGGAGTTGTAACTCATAGCAGGTTTGTTCAGAGCTTTCTGGTTTCTGTAAAAAAACTATCTTTATTTAATTTTTTGGATTATCCCCTAATCTGCTTCCCATCGAATTTAGTGGAAATCATGCTGCAGCTCTTTCTTTGGCTGCAAAACTACGGGGCATCCCTGCATATATAGTTATACCAAAAGATGCTCCAAAATGCAAAGTCGCGAATGTCAAACATTACGGTGGTCATGTTATCTTCAGTGAGCCATCAATGCAGTCCCGGGAAGATACTGCAAACAAGGTGTTGCAAGATACCGGTGCTGTTCTTATTCCTTCCTCTAATGATGGGCGCATTATAAGGTGACACAAGTCTCACTTTTTTCGCTAGGAATCTAGACAGAATGTTCTGATCTCTACTAATGAATATTTCTCCATTAATATGTCTTTTTGTGGTCTTTACAGTGGGCAGGGTACAATATCTCTGGAGTTTCTGGAACAGGCTTCGGAAATTGACACTTTAATAGTCCCAATCAGCGGTAAATCAACAATTTTAAGACTTTGATATATCGTTTTTCTTGAAATTTTAATTTGGAAATCAGCCTCATTTTCTGATTCGGAATGAAGGAGGTGGTATGATATCGGGAGTTGCATTGGCTGCCAAGGCCATCAACCCTGCCATTCGCATTTTGGCTGCCGAACCAATGGGAGCAAATGATGCTTTCCAATCAAAGAGTAATGGTAGGATTACTAAGTTATCTGAAGTCAACACTATTGCTGATGGCCTTCGAGCTTTTCTTGGAGATCTCACGTGGTAAAGTCAAGCTCCTTCTACTATAAACTACTGTCTGCCTATTTTAAAGCTTTTTCATAGTCAAAATCAAACCTTTCTTGGACTTCTGGCATTTACCTTTACCATTAAACAGGCCTATTGTCCGCGATCTCGTGGATGACGTCATAGTTGTTGATGATATGGAGATAATACAAGCTATGAAACTTTGCTATGAAATTCTGAAGATTGCAGTGGAACCAAGTGGAGCTATAGGCCTTGCAGCTGTTCTTTCCGATGGTTTCCGAAAAAATCCAGTCTATAGTGAATGCAATCATATTGGAATTGTTCTCTCCGGAGGAAATGTTGATCTTGGTGTGCTATGGAATTCCTTTGATAAATGAGAAACTCTATTAGTCCCGAGGGGCAGATTCAGAATTTGAACTAGCATTCCAGTTTGGAATTCTACCACAACTCATTTGATTCACTGGGTTCAGAATCAATTGCTATTTGTTCTTCTTTAGTTAAGTTTTTTATTTATTTTATTTTTTATATATATATATACAATGTTCGATCCAAAGTTACTAGTTTTAGATGAATCCGTAACTTTCACTCAATGTCCATCCTTGGAAACAAGTGTTATTCAAATTATCATTGTTTTTGATATACATACATTGTTGTTGTCATTTTCTTTTCACCATAAGTTGATGTCGGCAATATGAATCTTTATTGTTTTTTGTGCCTGTTAACTTCTTTTGTTTGTTGCCTCTGCTAGGATAGATAGTATGTTGTAGTAAATTGTTGGTGGAAGACATACTATCTGGTTCGAGGTGTTAGTGAGGATTCATATTGTCGATTTCAATTTATTCTAGATTGAGATCATCCTAATTTATTCTATACTGAGACGTAGTTGTTATTGTTGTATTCGAGCATCAAATGTAGGTACTACAATTATGTGCAGGACAATATAAATATTTCTTTTATGTATAATATAGACAAACATGATCCCAGTATGTATAATATTGTATTGATATGCATAGCTATATAGATGTTTATATAAACACATTTTATATACTATCATAAATAAACATGAAAAAATCGATAAATTGTGAAACTATCAAAATTTCTTAAATTTTTATACTATCTTACCAAACGAGCAAATCATATTCCATAAACAAGTATGACATAGTGTTTCCTCATATATTAATTAAAGTAGTACTACTATTTAGAATTTACAGTATATATATTTATATATACTAGTTTAGGGCCACGTGCTTCGCACGTGTACACCGTAAAAGTGTATAATTTTTGGGGGGAAATTATGAGGTTTTCTAAGTGATAAACATATGAGGAATTCAATTATACTCTTTACTTTATTGTTATAAGTTTTCTAAAAGAAATTTTTATTTTGCAGTATTTAGTGCAGAGAGGGGAAGGGGGGAGATAGAAAAACGAAATCTTATGATAAAATTAAATTATTTATAATGCAAATTGAAAGAAATCTATAGTAATAAACATTCAACCTTTGACCATAAAAGAAGAGTTAAAAATCTTGGCAGACAAGTTAACGGAAGTGATATTCAACTATATAAATGGAGGGGTCTTATCATAGTTCTAATCTCGGCAAATAAGTTAAAAAAATAAATACATCAAGCTCCGATATTCTAGTAATTGAAGTGTTATTCATCCCTATAATCACATTATGCCTTATAATTTTGCCATAAATCCTCTTGTCTTGAAATTTTATTCAGTTGATCAAAGCTTCTCTAGTCTTCCATGTGCAAAAATTGTATCACATATAAATCTTTCTATGGAAATACTATTGAAAGATTTGTTTTTGTAGGAAAAATATAGCTTTGGGAATATGAAGATTCACTTACAAAGTTGAAAGGTCAAGTGTTACAATAAATTAAAGACAAATATTAATTAAGAACATCAATTAATTTGGAAGATGAAACACTTACATGTATCTATTTAATTTACATACTTCAAATACAACTCTTTGACTTTTTCGAGGCATGACATACTAATTACTTAAGTGAACTTGATTTGAATTCCAAAAGATACATGTTTTCATGAGGTCAAATACTACTATATTAAGTTATTTAAATTAACTAAGAGAAGTGGAAAAAGCTTAGTTGATTTTCATTCAAAATAGCTGTAATACTTTCTTATGATTTCAAGTAGTAGGAAAATTAATTTCTTCCCATTTTATAGGTTTTCTAGTAATGACCTTAGATTTAGCAAAATTAGTTTCAACTAAAATAGTTTGATCAAATGTATCATATAACTTACATCTTGAATTTAACGTAGAAAGCAATTTAAAATAAATTCTATAAGATAAACAAATCAATTCAGATCCAGGTGCATAATTATAACCATGTGTTTTAACATTAAAATCTCGAATCTCAGGGGGGCTTTGCACATGAGCAGAAATAATCTGAGATTCTGAATTACCTTTAAAGTAGAAGTCGTATCAGAAGTCTTTAAATCATTTTTTATTGGCAAAAGTACTCATTACCCCCCCTGAACTTGAAGCTTTTTATACGGTGTACACCTAAACTAAATTCTGTTTTAATTACCCCCCCTGAACTTGTTTATTCCTCCATCACGTACACCTTTTTCGTCCACCTGCTCCTATAGTGACTACACGCGCGCGACAGCTGGCAAAAATGGTGATGTGGAATTCCACCTGGATAAATAATAGCCACCTAGATAAATTAATATTGCAAAAAATAATTTTTTAAATTTAAAATTCATTGTTTAAAAGTTATTTTTGAATAAGGGTTGATTTCGCGGAACTCCTTTTGAATTTGGGTTTTTCTAGACGTGAAGTTGGTCGATTAAATTTTAATTTTGTCTGAAATTCTTACCAAGTAAGTGTTAATCTTTGTTTCCTTTACTTTTCATTTACATTTTGCCCTATTTTTCATTTAAAATATGTCAAATATTAAAGAAAAATGGAGATTTTACGTTTTTTTACCGTTGTAGCTTTGTGATGTGGCAAAAAATTACTTCTTCACGCGCCTAATAGAGTGTGTTGTCAATTTTTACGTCAGGTGGACAAAAAAGGTGTACGCGACGGAGGAATAAACAAGTTCGGGGGTAATTAAAACGGAATTTAGTTTAGGTGTACACCGTATAAAAAGCTTCAAGTTCAGGGGGGTAATGAGTAATTTTGCCTTTTTTATTTGAATTATCAAAGCAGTTAATTCATTCAATTTTTTATCAAGAGAACTGATATGTTCACCCAAAACTTTAACATAAAGTCCCAAATAATTATTTTGAGAAATTAAATTATTTATTTCATTAATGCTGACTGCCGCAACATCTTCTTCAACAAATTTTTGAAAGGCAGTAAAGCTGATACCAGTATTATTTGGTAAAATAAAAGATGACTGAGGTGGATAAACAACCTTATACTGGATTTCAAAATAAAAAGGAAGATAGTTGGGCCTGCCACCTAGCAAATATTAATTTTGATGCATCATGTTTAAAGTCTTTGTTAAACATATACTTCACAGATTGAGCATCAGTTTTTATTAAAAACTTTTGATTGTATAAATCGTCCTGAAATTTTAACACGCATTTGATGATGGTTAACATTTCATGAGCCACCGTAGCATATTTTTTCTGGGCCTCACTCCATTTCTCATAATGAAATCTGATCAAATATTCATTTTTGTCGTTGGGATTAATTTGTTTTAATATCCCACCATAATCAATATTAGACGCATCTGTCCCAACAACTTTTTGCCAAGCAAGGTTAGCAAGAGTTAAGCATGGTAAAGATTGAACACGAAGTTTAATATCCTTTACCAAAGTGGTATGACTATCAGTCCAAGGTGATTTAATATTAGCAGATCCATCTTTATAAGATCGTTCAAGAACGTTGATGAATAAAGGTAAATAAGTGGTTATAAATCAAGGTACAAAATACATAATTTGATTATGTAAAGCACAAGTTTCATAAAACTCTTGAGAAATATTATTTAAATCATTAGCACTATAAGTGTCAAAAAATCATGTTTTAAACTGGTTCCATTTATCACTTGAAAATTCATTCTGAATGTACTTTTTCGCCAGTGAACCTGGACTAAAATTTATTTGATGTACATTCATCATTAAGTATTATTATGATTAAAATCCATTTCGGATACAGAAGGAATATCCTTATCAGAAATATCTGAAGAATTATCATTAGCTTGAACAATATTCAAACGAGGATCAATTTTTATTTTATTTTGATCAACAAATATAATCGAAGGTATGGTATGTAAAGAAGCAACACGATTACGAGCTGGACCATACACCGGTTCAATCGGGAAAATATGATGAATAGTAGGCAATCTTCTATAAGAAAAGGAATGTCTATTATAAGGAATAACGTTTTTGAGAATATCAAAATATCATCAATATAAACAATGATAAAATTCAAATATGGGTTGAAAATATCATTCATGATTTTCTGAAATTCAGATGGAGCATTTTTCAAATCGGATGGCATAACATTCCATTCATATTGTCCAAATGGGACATTAAAAGTTGCTCTATAAGCATGCTCTTTAAATATTTGGATCTGCCAATATTCTGATTTTGAATCAAATTTTGAGAATATATTGGCATCATATAATCTGGACAATAAATTTCTTTTGTTTGAAATAGGATACCTAATCCATTTTAAATATTTTTTTAAAGGTTTATAATTGATAACCAATCTAGGGACACCTCGTTCCCTTTCAGCAGCATTGTTAACATAAAATGCAGTACAAGATCAAGGGGATTTTGAAGGTTTTATCAAACTCTTTGGTAACAAATTATCAATTTCCTTTTTGAAGAATTCTATCAATTCGGTGTTCATCTGACAAGGACGAGATTTAGTAGAAATATCATTCTCAGAGAAATCATATTTATATGGAAGAGTAACAATATGCTTTTTTCGATTCCAAAAAGCACTAGGATGATCAGCACAAATATCAATAACAATTTGTTCAGAAATTAATTTAATTTTTTCTTGTACTTTAGTGGATTTCAAAGTATCAAAAATATTTATACTAAATAGTTCTAGTTGCAAAGAATCAACATGCCTTTGTTTCATATTAATCAAAGCATTAATATCACGAGAAATAGGGTCAGTGATAAAAGTATAACTAATATCTCTGCCTTCATAAATAGCAGAAAAATCTTTAGCATTTATGCTAGTAAAAGGATAAATAGCATTTATGAAAGAGGTTCCAAGTATAATTGGAGGATATAACTGATTTTTAACCAAGAAAAAGAAATGCGGAATGCAAACTTTATTTTGACAAATGTGACTATTAGGCAATTTATACTTTATATCTAAAGCATGTCCATAAGCAAATTTAACCATATTAGTTATTTTTTCAAAATATTTAGTAGGTACGAGACCTTCTTGAATACAACTAACATCGGCTCCACTATCAATAATAGCAATATCAGTTATCGAAAAATTATTATCAATCAATAAGGTGCATTTAACATACCATTTATGAACAGTAACAATTTGCATCATTCCTATAAACATACCTTGTCTTGGATCAAGATTAAAGGGTTTTGCAAGAGTATTTTCTTCAACAATATTTTTACCTTTGTTATTAACAGTTTCTAAGTTGTTTGAATTTGGTGCAAAGCCTATTGATTTGTTAATTTTGCAAATGAAATGGAAAAAAACTTTTGATTTTAAAAATCATGTTTCTTTAGAATTTAATAAATTTCGTGGTTATCCCAAGAAGAATAGTGGTAATACTAAGTTTGCTCATAAACCTAGCATGCAAACCTACTATTATTCCAGACCAACTCCTCAAGATGTCCTTATAGAGGAACGAGACTGGAATCAGACTAACACCTCTTACAGTGGGTTTGAAATTTATGAATGGAATCTTGATGGATTGATTTATAGAAAATTAACTATTCTTGTTCATAGAATGCTTATGTAAGCAACTATCTGTAAAAGTGTTAAAAACACAGATAGAAATATTTGCAAAATGATTATTGCAGATTTTACTGGCCTACTCAGAGGTTGGTGAGATAATTATATGAGCATGGAGCAAAAAGATGTTGTGATAAATGCTACTTCTGATAGTGAAGGTGTTGATAACTTAGGCATGGCTCTTATGAAAATTAGAGAAGACGTTGTTTATACCTTAGTCTTAACCATTTTAGAACATTTTAATGGTAGATTTACCAATCAGTATGAGACTGTTCGTACCCTGTTAAATAGTCTATGTTGTAGAACCTTGGGAGAATTTAGATGGTATAAAGATACTTATATGAGTAGGGTGATAGAACTACCCGAAACCAGTTATGAGCATTAGAAAGCTAAGTTTATAGATGGCCTTCCCCCTTTGTTTGTCGAAAGAGTTAGAAAAACTCTGAGAAATGAGCATGGTGAAATTCCTTATAAGGATTATACTTATGGTAAGCTGATAGGCGTCTGCACTCAAGAAGGTATAAATTTCTGCAATGAATTGAAGTTATCCAGACAACTTAAGATAGATAAGCTTAGAGAAAAATCTCAGCTAGGAGACTTTTGTACCCAGTTTGATTTATCTGATTCTTCGGCTAATAGCAAGAAGAAGAAACATAAAGAGTCTAGAGATTCTACATACTCCAATTCAGATAAACCTTATTGGAAGAAGAAGTCTAGATATAGATCTAAGGAAGAACGCGACACTAGAAAAGCCTTTCGTAAGTTTAATAGATTTACCAAGAATAGGTCTAAGCGTGAGCTCGCCAAGATTAAGTGTTAAAGATGTGGAAATTTTGATCACATAGCACCCAATTGTAAGCTTGAAAAGCTGAAAACCTTAGAACTTGATGAAGAAATTCATGATAAGGTTTATAGTTTCTTATACACTTCTGGTTTTGAGTCTGATTATGATTCAGTGCATCTGGAAGATATTTCAGAAAACATACCGTTATACGCACAACTACAGACATATTATCTCAGAAGCAAAGTGATACTTTGGTATCTATAGCTAAAGAAGATATTGATGATATCAAATCTTATGAAATTTTATTAAAGAAAGAAATGATATTTCTTTTGAAAAACTCTGAAATTTAGAGAAAGAAGAACCTTGGAAGATATTCCAGTGATACCTAATTAACAGATTTCAGGATGATCTTCCCCTTCCTCTGGTGTTATTTCCTCTTCCTCTACCCTTGGTTGCCCAAGGAGGGTCCATCCTGCAAGCATAACATTTTGTTTTATTCTAATGCATAATAATCACGGTAGTAATTATCCTCAATGATATTGATAATTTCTTCAAAATTATGTATAGAGAAATCTTCTCTAATAATTTCATTGATAATTTCACATAAAATTAATTTCTGTAAATCTCTATTAAGAGGAATTATCTTTAAAATAGTAACTAAAGTTTTTTCATCAATGAAAGTTGTATAATAACTCATTATGAAGTTAAATATTCTCTAGATAGATGAAATGCATATTAAGCATCTAGACATCTTTAAGAAAATTGTTATACAAAATGGTTTGGTCATCTCTAAATAAAAAATGAGTTTATTTCAAACTGATGTTCGATTTCTAGGACATCATATTTGTCAAGGAAAAGTTACCCCGATTCAAAGATCAATTGACTTTGCATCAAAATTTTCTAATAATATCACTGATAGAACTTAATTGCAAAGATTTCTAGGGAGATTAAATTAGAATCCCCTTTTATAAAAATTTATCTCGAATCTGATTATACCACCATCTCAGAACCAAGTCAAGAAACCATATATAAATTTATTTATATTTTGATAAACTCTAGATCTTTCATGGTAGATATAAAAGCGAAGTTAGTTATACAACATAGATATGAATCTTTAGCCGAACATAGTCACGGCTCAAATTTGAGAAGTAATACTAAATTTAATCAGAAATAGTATAATACCTTATAAAGGTGGCCAACTCCAAGGCATATGAGAGAACTTTACAACTTAGAATCAGATGGTTCTTTCACGTTTATTAACTTCCGGTAAGTATCTGGCGAACTCAAACTTTACAAAAGGAGAGCTTTACAATTTAGAGAGAGAGAGGGTTTTCTAACCTTGCTCTAACAAACTAAAGATAAACTTATTTATAGAGAGAAAAAAAAGAATCTTTGTACAGTAACCGTGGGTCCCTTATCAGTGAGTCACATATGTATAATAACAGTGTATCTATTGTTGATCAACAGTGTATCTATTGTTGATGATGGCTTTTACTGTAGAGATAAACTTCACAGCCTTTCCTTTTCTTTAATTTTTGGAGGAAATCTTCCGCCTTTCGCAGAGTATCTTCTGAAATGAGTTTTTCCGACTCACAAGGTTGAGCCTCTTGAATATCTTCTGCGACGTCATCGCTTGTCTCACTTCTCATATAAGTGTCTGATTTCTCGTATTGAGTAATATTGAGAAGCAGATTTCTCCTGACTTCTTCCGGATAGCTGTTGATTATCTCATCTTTATTTCCATCTTGAATGGAGATTTTTCTGGCAATATGCCTGACCGAGCTATCAGCAATTATCCCCTTTTGAGGAGTAATACAATATTCTTGGATTTTTTTTGTAATAAGATCCAGCAGTTCTTGTCCATATAGAGACTTTGTTTTGGGATCCTTTTTCATCAATTTGGCCCAAAAAATATTATAAAAGGTTCTGTATAAATAAGGAATTTTCTCCTCGGTGAATTCCACTTCCGGGGTCTATTTATGAATCCAAGGAATAGAGAATTCGATGAAAAAACAAATTTATTCTATCTTTTCTATATAACAGATATGATCTGTATGGTATAACTCGTTTAGGTCTGGTGAAACTTTAACCCATTCTTTATCTAATTTAAGAAATGAATCAGGCAAATTTTTTGTAGTTAGACTGTGGTATGACCACCAATTCAAAAACCAATTAGGAATTGGTTCTGCAAATATCTTTGCACAAATCTTTATAAATCATGTGTGCTTGTGTCTCTCATTATTGTAGTAGAGGACTTTATCAAAAGCATGAATATAGTTCCAATAGGTAAAACTCATAAAGACTTTATTTAGGCTGATCTGCCTTTCTTTCATTGTGGAGATACCCCAATCTTCAACATATATAATCTATTTAATTATCATTTTGGAGAAGTTATAAACATTCTCACTGGTGTTGTATCCTGAGAAGTGCTGAAATTCAACATTACCGGTGCTTATCAAAATGGTCTCATAATAAGATCAGGTTTTGTATGACTCATCGGCGAAATATAATCCGTTAATTAGGTATCGCTGAAATATCTTCCAGGATTTTTCTTTTCTCTGAATTTCAGAGTTTTCCAAAAGAAATATCATTTCTTTCTTTGATAACTTTTCATAAGATTTGATATCATCAATATCTTCTTTAACTATAGATGCAAAAATATCACTTTTCTTCTGAGAAAAATATGCATGTAGTTGTGCGTATAACAGACTGTTTTCTGGAATATCTTCCAGATGCACGGAAGATGAAGCCTCATTTTGGGAGATTTTTGAGTTTATCAAACTCATTCTTCCTCTTTGAATAATTGGGAAGCTGGAAGAGGATCAGTATGAAGATCCTGGGGATGATCTTTCCCTTCCTCTACCCTTGGTTATCCAAGGAGGGTCCATCCTACAAACATAACATTTTATCTTATTCGGATGCATAATAATCACTGTAATAATTATCCTCAGCGATATTGATAATTTCTTCAAAATTATATATAGAGAAATCTTCGCTAATAATTTCATTGACAATTTCATATAAAATTAATTCCTATAAATCTCTATTAAGAGGAATTATCTTTAAAATAGTAACTAAAGTTTTTTCATTAATGAAAATTATATAATAACTCATTATGAAGTTAAATATTCTCTAGATAAAAAATCTGGAAGAGAGTTATCACTTTCTTTTTTATACTGGATTTCAAAATCAAAAGGAGCTAGCTGAGCCTGCCACCTAGCAAATATTAATTTTGATGCATCATGTTTAAAATCTTTGTTAAACATATACTTCACAGATTGAGCATCAGTTTTTATTAAAAACTTTTGATTGTATAAATAGTCCTGAAATTTTAATACGCATTTGACGATGGTTAACATTTCATGAGCCACCATAACATATTTTTTCTAGGCCTCACTCCATTTCCCAGAATGAAATCTGATCAAATATTCATTTTTGTCGTTGGGATTAATCTGTTTTAATATCCCACCATACCCAATATTAGACGCATCTGTCTCAATATTTTTTTGCCAAGCAGGCTTAGCAAGAGTTAAGCATGGTAAAGATTGAACAGGAAGTTTAATATTCTTTATCAAAGTGGTATGACTATCAGTCCAAGGTGATTTATGATCCTTTTTCAGCCTGTCGTATAAAAGGGCCAAATCACGAGATAAATTTTTATAAAAGGGGGATATATAATTTAAACTCTCTAGAAATCTTTGCAATTAAGTTTTATCAGTGATAATATAAGAAAATTTTAATGCAAAGTCAATTGATCTTTGAATCGGGGTAACTTTTTCTTGACAAATATGATGTCCTAGAAATCGAACATTAGTTTGAAATAAACTCATTTTTGGTTTAGAGATGACCAAACTATTTTGTTTAACAATTTTCTTGAAGATCTCTAGATGCTTAATATGAATTCAAACGTTTTTTAGAATACCAAAATATCATCAATATAAACAATGATAAAATCCACATATGGGTTGAAAATATCATTCATGATTTTCTGAAATTCAGATGGAGCATTTTCAAATCGGATGGCATAACATTCCATTCATATTGTCCAAATGGGACATTAAAAGTTGCTCTATAAGCATGCTCTTTAAATATTTGGATCTGCCAATATTCTGATTTTGAATCAAATTTTGAGAATATATTGGCATCATATAATCTGGACAATAAATCTCTTTTGTTTGAAATAGGATACCTAATCCATTTTAAATATTTTTTTAAAGGTTTATAATTGATAACCAATCTAGGGACACCTCGTTCCCTTTCAGCAGCATTGTTAACATAAAATGCAGTACAAGATCAAGGAGATTTTGAAGGTTTTATCAAACCCTTTTGTAACAAATTATCAATTTCCTTTTTGCAGAATTTTACCAATTCGGTGTTCATCTGACAAGGATGAGATTTAGTAGGAATATCATTCTCAGAGAAATCATCTTCATATGGAAGAGCAACAATATATTTTTTCTGATTCCAAAAAGCACTAGGATGATCAGCACAAATATCAATAGCAATTTGTTCAGAAATCAATTTAATTTTTTTTTGTACTTTAGTGGATTTCAAAGTATCAAAAATATTTATACTAAATAGTTCTAGTTGCAAAGAATCAACATGCCTCTGTTTTATATTAATCAAAGCAATAATATCACGAGAAATAGGGTCAGTGATAAAAGTATAACTAATATCTCTGCCTTCATAAATAGCAAAAAAATCTTTAGCATTTATGCTAGTAAAAGGATAAATAGCATTTATGAAAGGGGTTCCAAGTATAATTGGATGATATAACTGATTTTTAACCAAGAAAAAAAATACGGAATGCAAACTTTATTTTGACAAATGCGAGTATTAGGCAATTTATGCTTTATATCTAAAGCATGTCCAGAAGCAGATTTATCCATATAAGTTATTTTTTCAAAATATTTAGTAGGTACGAGACTTTCTTGAATACAACTAACATCGGCTCCACTATCAATAATAGCAATATCAGTGATCGAAAAACTATTATCAATCAATATGGTGCATTTAACATACCATTTATGAGCAGTAACAATTTGCATCATTCCTAAAAACATACCTTGTCTAGGATCAAGATTAAAGGATTTTGCAAGAGTATTTTCTTCAACAATATTTTTACCTTTGTTATTAACAGTTTCTAAGTTGTTTGAATTTGGTGCAAAGCCAATTGATTTGTTAATTTTGCAAATGAAATGAAAAAAACTTTTGATTTTAAAAATCATGTTTCTTTAGAATTTAATAAACTTCGTGGTTATCCCAAGAAGAATAGTGGTAATACTAAGTTTGCTCATAAACCTAGGATACAAACCTACTATTATTCCAGACCAACTCCTCAAGATGTGCTTATAGAGGAATGAGACTGGAATCAGACTAACACCTCTTACAGTGGGTCTAAAATATATGAATGAAATCTTTATGGATTGACTGATAGACAATTAACTTCTTGTTCATAGAATGCTTATGTAAGCAACTATCTGTAAAAGTGTTAAAAACACAGAGAGAAATATTTGTAAAATAATTATTGTACATTTTACTGGCCTACTCAGAGGTTGGTGGGATAATTATATGAGCATTGAGCAAAAAGTTATTGTGATAAATGCTACTTCTAATAGTGAAGGTGTTGATAACTTATGCATGGCTCTTATGAAAATTAGAGAAGAGGTTGTTTATACCTTAGTCTTAACCATTTAGAACATTTTAATGGTAGATTTACCAATCAGTATGAGATTGTTCGTACCCTATTAAATGGTCTACGTTGTAGAACCTTGAGAGAATTTAGATGGTATAAAGATACTTATATGAGTAGGGTGATGGAACTACCTGACACCAGTTATGAGCATTGGAAAACTAAGTTTATAGATGGTCTTCCCTCTTTGTTTGCCGAAAGAGTTAGAAAAACTCTAAGAAATGAGCATGGTGAAATTCCATATAAGGATTATACTTATGGTAAGATGATAGGAGTCTGCACTCAAGAAGGTATAAATTTCTGCAATGAATTAAAGTTATCCAGACAGCTTAAAATAGATAAGCTTAGAGAAAGATCTCAGCTAGGTGACTTTTGTACCCAGTTCGATTTACCTGATTCTTCTGCTAATAGCAAGAAGAAGAAACATAGAGAGTTTAGAGATTTTACATACTCCAATCCAGATAAATTTTATAGGAAGAAGAAGTCTAGATATAGATCTAAGGAAGAACGTAATGCTAGAAAAGCCTTTCATAAGTTCAATAGATTTACCAAGAATATGTCTCAGCGTGAGCTCGCCAAGATTAAGTGTTATAGATGTGAAAATTTTGATCACATAGAACCCAATTGTAAGCTTGAAAAGCTGAAAACCTTAGAACTTGATGAAGAATTTATGATAAGGTTTATAGTTTCTTATACACTTCTGGTTCCGAGTCTGATTATGATTCAGTGCATCTGGAAGATATTCCAGAAAACAGTCTGTTATACACACAACTACATGCATATTTGTTTCAGAAGCAAAGTGATACTTTTGTATCTATAGCTAAAGAAGATATTGATGATATCAAATCTTATGAAATGTTATCAAAGAAAGAAATGATATTTCTTTTGGAAAACTCTGAAATTCAGAGAAAAGAAGAACCCAAAAAGATATTCCAGCGATACCTAATTAACGGATTATATTTCCCGGATGAGTCATACAAAATCCGATCTTATTATGAGATCATTTTGATAAGCACTGGTAATGTTGAATTTCAGCACTTCTCAGGATACAACAACAGTGAGAATGTTTATAAATTCTCCAAAATGATAATTAAGTAGATTATATCTGTTGAAGATTGGGGTATCTGCACAATGAATTTAAGGTTATAAACCAAGGTACAAAATACATAATTTGATTATGTAAAGCACAAGTTTCATAAAACTCTTGAGAAATATTATTTAAATCATTAGCACTCTAAGTGTCAAAACATCATGTTTTAAACTGGTTCCATTTATCACTTGAAAATTCATTCTGAATGTACTTTCTTGCCAGTGAACCTGAACTAAAATCTATTTGATGTACATTCATCATTAAGTATTATTAGGATTAAAATCCATTTTGAATACAGAAGGAATATCTTTATCAGAAATATTCGAAGAATTATCATTAGCTTGAACAATATTCAAACGAGGATCAATTTTTATTTTATTTTGATCAGCAGATATAATCGAAGGTATGGTAAGTAAAGAAGAAGCACGATTACGAGCTGGATCATACACCGGTTCAATCGGGGAAATATGATGAATAGCAGGCAATCTTATATCAGAAAAAGAATGTCTATTATAAGGAATACTTCTATCATCAAACTGAATACAAATTCTACCATCAGGATTTTGAGTAATGTGATAATACTCAGAATTAGTGACAACATTAGCCATTTGGCTAGGAGATATAACCGAATCCAAAGTTCAAGTAGTATGAAAATTATTTTTTTTCTCATTTTATAGGTCTTCTAGTAGTGACCTTAGATTTAGCAAAATTAGTTTCTACTAAAATAGTTTGATCAGATGTATCATATAACTTACATCTTGGATTTAACGTAGAAATCAATTTAAAATAAATTCTATAAGATAAACAAATCAATTCAGATCCAGGTGAATAATTATAACCATGCATTTTAACATTTAAAGTTAAAGCATCAAGAATATTAGCATCAGTTAAAGATAACTGCAAGTTAGGCTGAGTATTAAAATATATTTGGCCATAAGCCACAGTGGACTCAATCGAACTCATCAAAGATTGTCGAAAATTTAAATTTCTAGCATCACGAAGAGCAGCTAAAAATGTCTCGGGTAACCCTTTAAGAGTTAAAGGTTTAAAAGCAATTTGAATCATGCCAATATGCAAGAGATTATACTGAGTTTTATATAGATCTATATCTCATTTATTTAACAAACGAATAGTCTATTCAGGCGAATTTAACGCCAAAGATTGCTCAGTTGTTTTAATTAACTGTTTATGAGATATTTTATCAAACCAACCATAATCATAAATGGTTTTAATATCAATTTTGAAATAGTTCATTTGTTTAACAAATTAAGGTTTTGAGGTATATCTACTTCTTCCAATCTAGTACTTTTAGTACTCATTTCTCCTAGATCCATGTTGAAAAGAACATATCTATGTCGTATACTTCACATCAATCTCATATTTACCATGAAAGTTCTCAGGCTCGGATAATATAATATAATATATGATATAATTATACCAATTCCAATACTTTAGGGGTATTTTAGACTCTTCTCCATTTTATTAATAATAAATACATAACTATTTTTCCTCTTGGTGAAATTTCTTGAATCCCAATTTAAACAATAATCCAATTTTGACTTATGTTACTGATATCTAGAAGAAGACTAAAAGTTTCCCAAGTTATTTTTTTTTAATCCATTTTGGCTTATAGTATTGTTATCTAGAAAAAGACTCTCTTCCCCACCTATATATATATATATATTCTAGAAGGACAGCCGGTCTATGACCAAATCGACCATTAATATGTATTATAAGTCATGTTTTGAAGTTTGTCAAGTAATTTTAGAATGACAAAGTTACAAGAAATTTCTCTTTCTCTCCGTATTCGCTAATGCTCCTTCCCTCCTCCTCCTTTGCCTTGTATTCTAGAAGATGGCTCTCTTTTTTAAATTAGTCAAGCCTCTCATTGTTCCTTTATGGTCATCTAGAAGCCAAATTAGTTTGAACTTCCAATCTTATATATAAGCATATTGGCTATAACTTCAACATCCAAACACTCTCCTATATACATTTCTATCTTTTAGAGACTAATTATATACACAAAGTTTATACTGTACTTGTTAATTAGTTTGAGGCAACCATTATATATGAAAGGATATATGGGAAAGAAGGATTTAAGGATATTGGAAGAGGAAGATCTAGATGATACTCTTTCGCTCTCTGATCTAATTCTCGTTCATGAGGATGATGATATTGATTCTGAAGTAAGTGAAAAGTATTACGACTCGAAGAGTAGTGTTACTTCATCATCAGATGATGAAGATCACACGTTCGAGTTCATTAGTAATTACAAGAATAATGTTGTACTTCCTCCTGAAAATATCCTCTTTTGTGGGAAACTTATTCCTTACAAAAATAATAATCCCATATTGTCATCGTCGATGTCAAAGAAACGATCGTTTTCGTTTTCACGTAAAAATAAGTTCTTGAGATATAATCAAACTCATGAGATGGAATTGAAGGATCTCAAAAATCGATTAGATCGTAAAGTTGGCGATGGAATTAGTGATTATAATAAATATGGCAAAGAAAGTGGGAATGGAAAAGGGAAAGGGATATTATGGTCATTGATTAAGGCAATAAGTTGCACTAGTGGTGGTGCATCCTACCATGCACAATCTGCGGTCAAAGCATCTATTGGTTGCATGTCACTTGTCTAAGTGTTACGAAGAGTTGCAGTAACAGTAAAATTGAGTTTAATTTATGAAAATGGGCGCAATACTATTTGCATTAGAGTAGACGGACTACGGCTTGGATGCGACCCTTTGTCCCTTTCCTAAATGAAGACTAGTCGGCTGCTTACTTTTGTTGACTCTAGGAGCATGCATGAGCTAGAGAGCTTATAATTTTATTAGAATTAGGTTGTTGAATTAGAATATTCAATAATATTAATCTATATATATATCTTTCTCTACCTAACATCCTTATGTTCATATTTCAAGAATTCGTTGTTATTCCAATTTTGAAATATCTAAGCTCTTCTATAAAATTTAAAAAAAATAAGAAAAAAAATATATAGTATATAGTCTCCAATCCAATTTTATTTTATTTTTATATTTTTTGGTTTGAATTTCCAATTCGACTAACCGCTTAATACTTCAAGAGGAAATTATTAGGGAAAAGAACACATGTACTCCAAATAGGGAAACTATAACAAATGGTTATTTCATTAGTTTCATAACTCCCCACCCCCTGGTTTTAACCATCAATATATATATACTATGATGGTATCAAAGAGGTTGAAGCAATGCTTCAGTGAAAACACTACTCAGTTACTTCTTGATATCATTAGAATATACATATACTCCGATGGCATCAAGGAGGAACATACAATGTTTCAATGAAAAGATTGTTCAATTGTTATTTGATACCATTAGAGTATATAGGTACAATTGGAGTATATATATAGTCTGATGGTATCACGGATGAAGAAGCAATGGTTCAGTGAATAGTAGGGGTGTGCACTATTTGGATTAAATCGAAAAACTTAACCAAATCAAACTGATATACTTTTAAGTATTGTGTTTTACGTTTTACTTGTGATTTATATTAGAAAGTATATTTTTAAGAGATTCAATTATATAACTTTGATTATGTTTCTAATTATTAACATAACTGAATAACCAAACCGGAAAAAAAAATCGAAAAAAGAAAAACCGAACCGAACCAAATTTATTTTGATTTGGATTGGGTTACACTTCTTTAGAACCAAAAACCGAAAAATCCAAACTGAATAGTACAAAACAAAAGCGAAAAACCAAATACACACCCCTAGTGAATAAAATAAGAAGGTAATCAAATAGTTTGGATCGTGGATCCAATCAGAATAATTATATTGGATTGAGTCCAATTTGGATAAATACTTTGCCTAATTGATCCAATTTATATAGTTTTCCCAAATTATTAACGGCTTAGTTAAATGACGTTTAAATACAAAATTTTAATGAAAAAAAGATATCTTAAAGGTCGATTGATTCTTGGCACCCTTCCTAAAGGTGGTTGAGGCTAGGGATGTTCTCAGTTAGATTTGGGTCCATTTTGATTAAAATTAAAATTAAATTACTTTAGTTTTTAAAATTAAAATTAAAACTAATATAATAATAGACATTCATCAGTTTTGATTAGATTGTATGGCTTTTAATCACACATAATTATATAGATATATTCTTTTCTTCTTTTTCTACTATTATTTCTTACTAAACAAACAATGCGGCAAATTTTTAAAGGAAATATGTAACATTGTTTCATTAAAATATACTCATAACAAGCTAAATATATAAATATGTCGTGTCTTAACTAGAATTGAAGGCTCCAACGTCAATTGATTGAATATATAATAATTTTACGTAAGCTAAAAAGCTAAAAATTGTTGAAACTTTATATTCCTTATAACACAAGAAAGATTGACTAATATAATCATTATGGAAGAAAAAAGTATAATTAAACTTTGGGAAGTTTATTATTAATCCTCTTAATATTTTTATTTTTTATTTTAAAAATCCATAATAACCATAATAATATAATCTATAAAAGTATATATACATTAGTATACATTGCATATAAAAATTTATACACTATAATGTCACATCGCATTGGGGCGGCATGGATGAAATGGAGGCTTGCCTCCGGTGTCTTGTATGATAAGAAAGTACCACCTAAATGTAAATGTAAGTTCTACATAGTGATGGTTAGACTATCCTTGTTGTATGAGGTGGAATGTTGCCTAGTCAAGAACACATATTTAGAAGATGCATGTTGCAGAAATGAGGGTGTTGAGATAGATGTGTGAGCATACTAAGAACAACAAAATCAGGAATGAGATTATCCATGAAAAGGTGGGAGTGGCCTCTGTGGCGGAAAAGATAAGTGAAGCAAGTCTAAGACGGTTTGAGTATGTGAAGAGGAGGTGCTCAAACCTCCCAATGAGGAGGTGTGAAAGGTTGATTGTAAGGGGTAGAGGTCGACCGAAAAAGTATTGGGAAGAGGTGATTAGAAAGGATATGACGCAACTTCATATTACCGAGGACATGATTGTAGATAGGAAGGAGTGGAAGGAGTGTATTAGAATTGAAAGTTAGTAGGGGTAGAGTGTTATCTTACCTTGCAAAGGTTTGGGCTTGTTAGTGTATGTCGTAGTACTAGTTGTACCCTTGTAATTTTGGCTATATGTTGTTTACTTATTATGTTTCAAATATCACACTGTTTTCTTGTTGTTATTTTTCTTTCTTGTAAACTTTACACTGTTTTTTTATTAACTGGTATGCTTTTTTCATTGTTTTTTTTCTTTACTTGAATTTGATGCACTTGAGCCGAAGATCCTTCAGAAACAGTCTATCTATCTACACAAGTTAGTAGTAAGATTTGCGTACATTATATCCTCTTTAAATTCCACTTAGTGGATTTCACTAAATATGTTGTTATTATTGTAGTTGTTGATACATTACATATACATGTATAAATAATGTTTCAACTTTGTATAATCATATATATAAGATATGGAGTGTAAAATTATGTATAAACAATGCATTCTATATCTACAAATTCCATATTTGTTGCACTAAATTTCATACAAAAATTTGATTTTTTAGTGTTCTTCCGATGAAATCTCATTCTCTAGGCATTTTAACTTCTTCACCTCTTCAAAAGGAAGTGGAGACCAACTAGATAACAAATCATTTATTATTGAGCAATTTTCACATATAGCAAACATAAAAATTATATTTATATGTTATAGTTATAGTTTGCATAATTGCGCTCCATAACAAATTTTATGTTTGTTATGGAGCTTTTGATTTGTATAATTTGCTAGATACATCCAATTTTATACAAAATGTTCAGTTTTGTATAAATTCATTTATACATTGTAATTTGTATAATAAGATTTGTATTTGCATAATTGTAAGTGTATAGGACGAAAATATATGTATTTATATTTGTATTTGTATATACATTTTTCTCACATTTTATACAAATATAAACACATTTTATACATTTTATACATATGTATACCGAATGGGTAATTGTATACCGAAAATGGCTAATTGTATACTGAACCAGATGGCAAAAAAATGGGATGTTTGCTGCGAATTACAAATAAAATAAACTATGGCTATAACATTTAATTTAAATTAATAATTTGTTATTTCATATAATTTTTCCTTTATTAATCACTGTGGCCTTAATTATCAAATATGTACTCCAATTAGGCTAAATCGGGTTATTTGGATAAAGTTGGGCCAATTTTGGCCGAGCGGCCCATTCCCATAATTATTTCATTAAACTTTGTGAATTTTATGATAATTTCAGTCTACTTTAAAAAAAAATTGGAAAACTTACAAAATCTCATACATTTGGTGGTTAGTTACATCATATCTCGAAAGTTTTCCTAATTATAAAAAATTTCAGATTTTTCATTGCTCTCGGATATATTCCTTGATTGACCGATACATTACTTAATGAGAGGGATGTATCCTGGGGGGATAGGGTCATAGGGATTATCATAGAGGGAAGTTTTGTAATTTTTATAAATGATAAGGAATCATAAAGATTATGATATCTTATGTTGTGTATTTATGTAATTTTTCTAATTTTTTCTGATAAGTTAGAACCCAAAATAAACCTACAAATAAAACTTGTACAAGTTCAAAAAATTTAGAATAATTACCGGTACAAATAATTAAAATCAACATAAACACAAATAAAACATGCTTCACCCCAGAATTCATAGCACAATTACAAGACAAAACAAAAAATATATTTTAAATTATTGATAAAAATCAATATATATTGGCGGATATGATCTTTTCTTAAAAAAATATTTATTAATATCAAAACCAAACAAAATATTTTAAATTTTAAAACTTTAAAACCAAACCAAAACCAAAAAGTATTAATTTATTCAATTAGTTTGATTCGATTTTTAATCAAACCATGAACACCTGTAATTGAGACCATTGATGCTCTTTAGATATTCATTGTTTTATTTCTTATTAATAACATCAAGCTTATCCACTGATATTACCAACTCTAGCACCAGACTTTAGGTTATTTTTGTTCTCTTACTTTATGACTTAATTCTATTTTGTTCCTTACGCATTATAAGCCTCATTCACATTAATTAGGCATGTTATAATTAAAATCTTAGTCATTTTACTCCACGTATTATTGAGACACCAATAAATTCAATTGCTCTTCCTCCATTTTAAAATAAGTGAATTATTGATATATTTTTTATAGTTCAAATTAACTTAATTGTTCAATCTTTAAAAATATTTTTAAAATTTTCTTGTATTTTTACCCTTCATTTGGATTTCCTATATATGTGATGAGTTTAAGAATTTTTAATTGCTTTGAAGTATTGAGATTAGTTATTATAATCAATGTTTAGTCATTCTAAAGAGTATTTGACAATAATTAAAAAGGGTAAAAATGAAAATAGTGTCTGGTTAATGTGTTAATAATCTTTTCTTAAAGGGTGTGCAAAACTCCAACAATTCACTTATTTTGAAATAGAGGGAAGGGTAAACAAATGTTTGGTTTTATAAGTTTAATGAAGAGGAAATTTCGCAAATAGCCATTAAAATAAATTTAACTAAGCATCATGGCTATAGTTTATTAATTACGATTCGTAACTACATGTTAGAGTGAGGAGAGAGGCGAGCGAGATTGGGAGAGAGAGAGGAGAGAGGAGAGAGGCGAGCAAGAGAGGGCAGAGAATGGATAGAAGTTAATTGTATTTATATATCTGGCATATAATCTGTTATACATTTGTATAATTTGTATTTATATATGTATAAAAGAGGAGAGAGGCGAGAGAGAGGAAGAGAGGAGAGATGCGACGTAATTATAGCTAAAATTAAGTTGTGATTGGTAATTAATGAAAACTATGACTATATTAGCTAATTCACTAGTATATATTTGCTTATCCGCCTAATTTTTCCTTTAATGAAACCTATTCAAGTAATTTTATCTGACTCTAGTCTCTATTTAAATGTAATCTAATCCCACCACTAATTAATTATTCGATTAGAATATTTTTCTCAAATGTTTTATAAGGATTTAATTATTGGATTTGTGCTAAAAAAATCTTAGCAGAAGTAACTTGAGTCAACTATTACCCGCGTTAGACTGATCATGATTTGAGGTTATTCAATAATTGTTATTAATTAAGTAGTAATAATTAAAAACCTTTTGGATAACAAAACATCATATAAATTGAAAATTGAAACAACCTTAACCTTCTTCTCCTAATCCTATTAAAGAAATTTATTTAACTATATTATGATTAGATTAATGAAGCATCTTCCGACATAATCACGCCAAAAAAATTTTGCAAAAATTATCAACTAATTAAAGGATTAGCCGACATAATCACGAGGCAAAAATAATCAATATTTCTAACCTTGTCATGTTAGGAAAAGAATTGAAAAGTTATTTAGAGCGGTCAAGGTCTTTACTGGAACTTTTTTGTAAAAAAAATTTATATATATAAATATAGATTTTGAATACTTAGCAATTATTTGAGGAGTTCAGACTTTATCATAAGATTTCAAATTTAAATGCTAGACACTATAATTTAGTTATTTTTTTAACCTCATGAATATTTTGAATCCGTCGCGAAAATATTAATAGCATATGTACTATATGGTGTAGCTTAATGAAAAGATTATGAAATATGTAAAATTAAAATAATATTTTTTTAATGTGGTTGAAGGGGAGCTATCCATGATAGAAGAAAGTGAGGAAAAGAACAAATGGAGTAGGTTGTTTCCTTTTGTACATTTCGATGTATGGATGACTTCAGGATTCCTTTTTGAACTCTATGACACAGATTGATGTTCAATTGTCATAATAGTTAATAACTTTGCCTCATTTTGAGAGTATAAAAATAATGTTAAATATAATATATTAGTTATATAAAAATTATTTATTATATATTGTTTGATTTGATATATTAAAAATAGCATGTATGTATTGTAAAAAAAATATTAATAAAGTAATTTAAAGGGTGTTTAAATTGATTTAAAAATTTATCAAACCTATCTTAAGTCAGTTATTAACTTTGAGAAGTGTTTAACAAATATACAAAAAAAACTTAGGATCTATTTGGCCTCAAGTTTTATTTGGGAATATTTGGGAAAAACTTGAAAAAAAATTGGCCGTTGGCGTTTGGCCACATAACTTGGCAAATTCTTTTGTCTAGAATCACAAGCTCTCAAATACTAGAAAAAACTAGTTTTTTGGAAATTGGGAATTTTAGGAAATTCAAAAATTACCTCAAACTTTGATATTTTATAAAAAATACACATCATTTATTACTTCCTACTAATATATATCTATAGGAATAGGCATGCAGGTGAAAATAGTATTTGCTTGTGACGTATTACATAATTTTTGAGTGAAAATCAAAGTAATGATGAAATATTCAATGAACATGAACGTGATGATATGGTTACTAATGAAGATGACGAACAATCGATACAGAGTAATAATATTATTTCGTCGTCTCAGTCATCTGATCTAGAAATGAAAGTTTGTCGGGAAGAGATTGTCCGTAGAATGTAGGAAGATTATATAAAAGAATAGTTTGTTACTACCTCATCCGGAGGTTGTTATAATTATAATTGAATCAATGACAAGTTTGAATATGCATTAATGTATTGCTCTTGCCTATATTGTTATTTGTTGTTGTTTATCGTTATCAATTATGTTATAAGGTTATTTTTAACGGAACATATTCATTATAAATAGATTATACAAAGTTATGTGTATTTTTAATAGTTTTTAGAATTTATGAGTATAAATCATATTTTTTTAAATAGTCAAATATTTTTGGGAAAACTTGGGGCCAAACACAGGGTGTCAACTTGAGAAAAATTTGTCTCAAGTATTATTTGGCAAAAATACTAGGGAACTTGGGGTCAAACACTAGCTTAAAATAAGTTAGGAAGTGCTTGACATGGTTAAAAATAACTTAAAATAAGTTAAAAACCAAAAGTAGGTCTTCCCCTACTTTTTTATTTTTTGACTTAAAAGGGACAGATTAAAAAAAAAAAAAAGTCATTTAAGTTTGACTTTTTATTTTGGATTAAAGACTACTTTTTTTTAAGTCAATCCAAACGGGCTTTTACAAAGCTACCCTCCACAAATATGATGGCTTTACATATGCACCTCAATACACAATAGAGTATAAATGAAAAAGTGTATTAAATAAGGTATACTAATACACAAAGTTAATGCATGCATTATTCTCTACTATTATACAATAAAGTGTAGATGAAAAAGTGTATCAAACAAGTATTTCTTGAAATGGACTTTCATATTACTCTATATCATATTATATGAGATTAACAACATTTTACTATAACAATAAAAAATATCCAAAACATTATTAAGAGATGTTAAAAAACAACAAAGTCCGTCGATTTTCAACGATTGTTTATACAAAAGAAGGGTAATTAGCATATATATCATTAGTTTATGAGCTAATTACTTAGATATACATTAGTTTGCAATATTATGAATCTTATCAAATCTTGGTGCGTCTAGATATATGTATCTCGAGATACATAGGGTCAAAATTAGGTGTAATTTGCTCTAAATACATTGTATCCAAGTGGGTTCACATGTATCTAGGATACATAGGAAAATCTTACTCGCCTCCCTCTCATCTCGCTCTCTACTCTCCTATGTATTTGATATTCCAGATACATGTGAATCACATCAGACACATACAACACATGTATCTAGTGTGATTTACATTATTTGGGGTATATAGACAATCTCGCTCGCGTCCCTCTTATTCTCGCTTGCCTCTTTCCCTATTTTAGTGTATCTGATAGCAAAAAGTTATGTATCTAGGTGTATCTGACTTGAAATTTTGTATGAAATTATTAATTAATGATATAAAATATAATTATTTCAAATTATAAAAGAAAAATTAATAAAAATATTTATGTAATTGGATAGTTTCTCCTCCCTCTACTTTTGAGAAAATGATCAAAATAGTCCTTCATGTATAGGGTTTGAATTATTTTGGTCCTTTATCTATACCATCTTATCAAAATAGTCTTTAATATATCTATAAAAAAATCATTTTGGTCCTACCCCTAAAAACATAAAAAAAATCTGCTAAGTTTAACTGTGGGTCCCACACTCTTCTTCCTCCCACTTTCTTCCCCATTGCTTCTCCTTCATGTTCAAAAAAAAGAACACGAAGGAGAAGCAATGGGGAAGAAACATAAAAAAAACTGTTAAGAGCCTCACTGTTCAAACCGGTACTCTTAATTCTCACAAAATTAATATACTTGTAAAATCCATTTCTGTTGTATGCATAAAATTTAGGGGAAAATTGATGAAGTAAAAATAAAGTTGTATAGATGTAAAGATAATTGATGAAGATCCAGTATTATAACTTAAATTTCTGCATTGGAATTGATCTCGTATATAGGTGGAGAATCAGGAGAAGGATCTAGCAAGTACCAGAGGTCTCTGTCGATGCCGGCAAGTCCTCCAACGCCAGGTACGCCGACAAATATATCGCCGACGGTACGGAAAGAGAATGTATGGAGGAGTGTTTTTAACCCAGGGAGCAATTTAGCTACATGAAGGAGAAGCAATTAATGGGGAAGAAAGAGGGAAGAAGAAGAGTGTGGGACCCACAGTTAAACTTAACCTTTTTTTTTATGTTTTCAGTTAGTTTTTAGGGCTAGGACCGAAATGATACTTTTTATGTATACATTAAGGACTATTTTGATAAGATGATATAGATAAAGGACCAAAATAATTCAAACTCTATACATGAAGGACTATTTTGATAATTTTCTCCTCTACTTTTAGCCCCAAGACCCAAGCTATATACGTTTAAGTCAAGACAATTTTGGCACTTCCTATGTATGCTACAACTTGAGGTTTATTATGCTTCCGTATTCTACCTGTTACAATGTTGCTACTTGGTACTGCATTTTATTTACAAAACCACCGAATGGTACTTGAATGAGGAACTTTTAAAAAATTACTATAGTTTGGCTTTAATTAGAGATTTATAAATATACTCTGCTTAATTATAATTCATAGCTATATGTTTAGGGGAGAATACAGATAAACGAGACTAGGAAGAGAGGAGAGAGGCTTAATTATAATTCATAGCTATATGTTTGGGGGATAATACATGTAATTGAGACTAGGAAGAGAGGAGAGAGGCGGGCGAGAGAGGAGAGAAGTGAGAGAAAAGTTGGTTACATGTTGTATTAGTTGTATCATGAATACCATTGATACAACTGACTTGTATTAATGAATATAATTATATCAAAAACTATTGTATTTTAGCTACATATTAGGAAGAGAGAGGATAACGAGATTCATAGAGGGAGGAGAGAGGCGAGCGAGATCTAGGAGAGATGATGAATATATGTTGTATTAGTTGTATAAGTTATATCACGAATACAATTAATACAGAATACAAATACAATTGATACAAAATATAAAATATATTTACCAAAATACAATTGATATAAAATATGTTACTCATATTTTGATTGAATAAAACTAATACAAAAATACATTTGACATAATAAAAATATCTAGAATACAAATACAATTGATACAAAATATAAATACAGTTGATATAGAATATAAATACAATTTTCATATTATGTGGAATGTTATTTAGTTTGCAACATTGTTTTGGCTAGAGTTAGAGAGGAGAAGAATTGGGAGGAGAGAGGCGCACAAGAGAGGGAGTGAGAAAAAACAGGGAAATTGCTATAGAATCCTACCGTTAGCTACAAAATAATTATATATCGTTTTACTAACTAATAATTCCATACTAGATTTTGAATCAGATACACAACTCCTTCAAATTTCCCACAAGCTCTCTCCTCCTTTCGAATATGATACACAACAAACATGTGTGCGCGCGCGCTTGAGTGCATGGATACACTAATGAATGTGTTAGTGTATTTTTTATGTATTAGATACATTCTGAAACATAAATACATAGGGAGAGAAGCCAGCGAGATTTTTAACTCTATGAACTATAATTTTCTATAGAATACTCTTTCTTTCTTAGAGTATTCTAATACCTCATTATGAACTATAATTTTCTCTTTTGATAATATTGAATAAGAGTTGGTAAAGTTTTACCAATTTTTATAAATTATGAGATTTTTATGTTTATAAGAAAAATATAGCTTAATAACTCTAAATTATATGTCCAAAAAAAAATTAAATTCAAATCAGCGTGATTGTAAATTACTAATTTCAATTCATGATCTGAAATCATATCTAAACTGATCTTATTATAGAATGACCCTTTCTGGGATGAGATAATCAAACAAGATAATCAGTCCAATTACTTGCAATAAAAACAAGATAACCACATAAGCTACATCCAATTACTTGCAATAATGATTTCTTAAATTATATAAAATTTATGTTTATATGTAACTAAACATCATTCTTCCTATATTTTATGTTGACGGTTGGTCTTTGATTGAATTAATGAAGAATGCTCCAAATTCAATCAAATAATTTATTTATTTTTATAACAATTATTTTACCAATTAGACAAAAGTACTACGTCCCCAATTTATCTTGCTTCACGTTGAATAAATTTTTTTAATTGTCAATTTTAATATTAATGCCACGCAGAATTTAAGATACTTAATTCTCAAACAATGCTCCTTTGTCAATATACAATTAATTAGATATAAATCAAACTTCAAAGATTTGGTTTCTTAAAGAAATTTAGACTTTGTTTTTATCTATAGAATTCCATGTCTTATGCCATGATTTACGCTGGTATTCTTCCTAATTAGGGACCCACATGCCAATGGTTATTTGGCGTCCGTTTGATCATGAATATTTTTAAAAAATTATCTCCATCAAAGTCTTTGCCTTTTGACCCAGCAAATTTTGCGCCTTCATTGATAAAGAAAATGTAAACTGGATAAATTCTAATGCGATAAGCTCGATTCAGAGAATATTTAAAAAAAAATTGATTTTGAAATATTTCAATATTGAATTTTATGTCAAAACACAACTTCAATTTTTAAATATTATTTTTTAATTTTTTTTCTAAATTTTGTACTTTCTCCGTCCACTTTTAATTATCATTATTTTCTTTTTTAGAATCAACTAACATTTACAATATATTTTTTCATCATATTGATATACAAAAATTGCAATTTATAATATTTTTCGAATAATTTTGGAATATCAATTTTTTTTAAAAAAATATGAAATTAATATAATCTAATTTAATTTTGAAATTAGTCAAATTGACTTTCTAAAAGATAAATATGACAATTAAAAATAGACAGATATAATATTTTTTTATGTCCAAACGTCTGCTCGGTCAAAGTTAGTAGTTGACCCATCATCTAATTTCTTATGATTACAAAGAAAAATGTTACTACTACTATTTTCTTATATTCATACATGCTTTCAAGTTGAAATAAATTTCATGATTAAAGCAGTGGACACATAGCTCTAGAAGAACTTCAATAAATACAAAACTCAAGATGCAAGATAAAATTTATATACTTGATTTATTTCAATAGAAAACTACAGCAAAATTAGAAAGTATAGTAAATATATTATAACATACTTGTCATAGATTTTAAAAAAAAAATTAAAAACATTATTTATTCATGAAAGTTGATCAGTTTTAAAAATCTAATATCGAAAGAATTTCAAGTTTCAAAAATTGATCCAAATCAATTTTAGGGTTATTGGGTAAAGTTTTATTTTCACTCATAAAACTTTTCAAATAAAATGCATATCCAAATATTACTTTGAATCCGAAAATTATTTTTAAAATTATATTTCATGAATTCTTTTTTTTTTCTCAAAAATTTTCTAATTAATTTAGAGTTAAATGCTTGCCGAAAAAAACAACATGATAATTGGAGTCAATAATATTGGATTAGAAAGCGACAACACCCGTTAGAATAATCAAGTATATCTAAAATAAGATCATCTTGAATAAGCTTATTAAATTTTATACATCAAGCAAACATCATAAATATGCCCAAATAATTTATATAAAAATAATGTGTATATATAAATAAGCGTGTTAATATAGATTTTAAATATTTTTTTTGTTTTGAATTTATGAGGTTTGAGTTGATGATAAAATTGTATTTGATTATAGTATATTCAAAGAATATATTTAAAATAACGTTCATTCTTTAGTAGCGATCATAAATTTGAAAGTCTAATTTCAAATCAGCGTTTGTTTATGAAATCTACACAAAATCAATTTTAACTTCAAATCGGGATTTTCACTTAGCGAACTTTAAAAAAAAAATAGGATTTGAAATTTGAAATTGTTATTTTAATTTATTTTTAAATATATAATTTAAATTCATAAATTTATATTTTACTAAAAAAAACCCATAATTTTAAATTTTGTCCAAAAGAACTCATGCTTGGCGTGAATTGTACGTACCATGTGGGAGGATATTATCAAAGAATAATTAGTTAAAAGTCGGTTAAAACTATTGTTGATTCATTGAACTAACAATTTTATAAAAATTATGTGTATTTAAAATTTCGTAATAATATGTAATCGCAAATATTTATCTATAACAAAAACATGGAGATATGTGTTTTATTAATGTGACATATCATGATATTTCAATACCTTTATTTATAATCTATCATTTGCTCATTTGATAAGATTATATAAAGGGTTGTGAAAGTTTTGATAGTTTTCACAAATTATGAATATTTCATGTTTATTTTTAAAAAAATATAACTTGAGATATTCAAATTGCATGTCACAACAAAATTTCAAGATATAACATGATTTGAAATCATATACAAACAAGCTTAATGTACTTAAAAAGTGAAAAAATGATTTTTTTTTTAAAAACAAATTACAAGCTATTTTCTAAATTTAAAATACAACTTCAAATTGAATTTATGTGATGATCCGGTCAGTCATTTATTGTTTTTCATGGAAATTACCGTTTACCCCTCCCAATATCAGCCCTGAGTCGTTTTTGATTGAGTTTGAAAAGTTGATTCTAAACTATGAGTTAAAAGTTGAGAATTTGATAAACTTTGAGTTTGATAGGCTAAGTTGTTAAGAAAGTGGTTTTCGGTGTCTTTTGAAGTTTCGAGTGTTGGAATGAGATTCTGTCGATTCCATCAATCCCGAAATGGGAAATCCAATCTGTGAAGGTTGTTGATTTCTGATTCTGAATCTTTTTGGAGATTTGAGGTCCTAAGATGTGAAATTATGGAAATTTAACCTTTGGGTTGACTTTGGTCAACATTCGGGGTTCGGATGCTTCGATCGGAATTATGAGAGTTCCGTTGAATTTAGGGGATGATTTTAGGCCTAGTTGAGGCCTTGTTGATTTTGAGACATCTCGAGCTTGTTTTAGCCTTTTTAGGCGTGAGTTGGTTTCTTGTGGTTTTCACGAATGTCGGGTCAAGGAGACCGCATATTTGAATTTTTGTCGGTTTCATGGAGTCCGGAACATCGAGTATAATCAATATAATATGTGGTTTGTGTTTTCAGGGTTCCCAATGAGTCTCGAGAGTCCTTTCAATGATTTTGAATTGGCTGGTTTTTCTGTGTTCTGGTGCAATCCTCCGCGTTCGCGAAGTTCGCGAAGGGGAGGGGGTGAGAACCCCGCATTCGCGGGAGGTTAAGGTGTTGACCTCCGCATTCGTGGGAGACCTGTTGCGTTCCCGAAGGTTCAAGTCATTTAAAACCCGCATTCGCGGGCAGTGGTCCTCGTTCGTGGAGGACCCCTGACAGTGTTTAAACCCAAATTTTGAAGTTTCTTCCCTATTTTTATTTTTAGAGCTTTGAAAACTCAGTAGAGACGATTTCAAGTAGGTTTTTCAAGATAAAATTGTTGGGTAATGTTTCTTAACTCTAAATCTTCGACATCAATTATTATTGAATTCATGAGTTTAAATCAAGATTTTGGGTTGATAAATTGGGAATTCTTCATGAACTTGAGTTTTAAAGAAAAAGTGAGTTATGAACTGATTTTCATGTCCATTTTCGAAATGATTTTTTCTAATGAGTTCCTAAAGTCTTAAGTAATATTTTCAAGTATTGTTTTACTGGATTCAAACCTTATTTTTGGAATTGGGTATTGTGTTGAATGACCACTTTTCAAGGAAATTATTGTGGGTGTTGTTGTTTCCGAAAAGTGACTGTGAATACTTGCTTATTTATTGATTGTGTGGCTTCGGAAGTGATTCAATAGGGAAATACTCAACTATTGGAGTAATTGTTGATTGATTTAAGGCAAGTGACTTCCTAAACCTTATATTCTAGTTTGAATTCGTATGCTTCCTTTGTTGATTGTGTGTTGGGAGTAATGAGAATGAGGTGAAGGGTTTAAATTGTCAGTTTCAAAAAAGGTTGAAATGATAAAGGGTATGTGTTGAAAATGATGATGTGAATTGCCTTAATGCAACCCTTATTGATTGATGAAATACTTGAAAACATGAATGTGGACTTGAATTGTGCAAATTGGTGTCTCTTATATGTGGTGTAATATTGCTTGTGTGCTTTGATGATTGAATATCGTGATGAGTTATTATGCCGAGGTATTTACCGACAAGTGTTATTGTGCCGAGGTCTTTGTCGGGAAGTGTTATTATGTCGAGGTCTTTGTTGACAAGTGTTATTATGTCAAGGTCTTTACCAGAAAGTGTTATTATGCCAAGGTATTTGCCGGCAAGTGTTATTATGTCGAGGTCTTTGTCGGCGAGCGTTATTATGATGAGGTCTTTGCTAGCGAGTGTTATGAGCTGATTGAAAATGGTTCCGGCTAGTGATGATTGTTGTGACTCGATACACTTGATGCTTATGCATGCCTTACTTGTGAATTGTAATTGATGTGCTTGTTATGTGTGATTGAACTTCTTTTCATTGATATTGACTTATTTGATTTGTTGATTATTGAATTGTGAAGATCAAACTGTGAATATTGAGCCTATCAGTCGTGTATGGTAGAATTGATAGGTTGGGCTGATTTATGTGCATGTTGTAGTTTGAGGAGGTTCGGTTGGAGTGTAAGGGGTAATCGTTTTCTAGGTAGTTGCTTTGTTTAGTAGGTTGCTTGCTAGGTACCGTGTTGTTGGTACTCACCCTTGCTTCTACACTTGTGTAGGTTCCGAGCTCGGACTCGTGTGATGTCTCTTGAGGCTCGTCAAGGACTTGAAGAGGTAGATGTTTGTCATTCGACGGACCCTCTTTATCCTTTCCTTACACTTTGTTCTATTTGAGAAACAAAGTTTGAGACTTGTATTTATTTCTTAATTCCACACTTATATAAGTGACTTGTACATGTGACAATCAAATTTTGGGAGTTTTAAATAGAAGAATAAGTTTTCCGATTTATCTTGTTCTTGTTTTACTGTTTTTCGCTTTTTTTTCATTTTCAGTGAGTTGAGGTTGACTGATTTTGATGGGAAAAGACAAATATCATCATGCCCATCTTTGGGTCATGACAATTTGAAAATTTAATAATAAACACTAATTTTCAAGTAAAATAAACGTTTCTAGGGTAAAAATTATGGCGAAAAACAAAAATGAAAATCAACAAGAATTGCAATGTTCGTTCTTTTATTGTTGATCACAATTTTTTGTTCAAAATACATAATAAAATCACCTTTATTATATAGTTACAATTATAATATTTTACCACAAAACGAAAAAACTTCAATATAAATTAAAACTTAATGAAATTCTAATATAAATATCAAATATAAAAAAAAAAACAAAAGAAAAAACAGATAGAGGGGATGAATATGCAACATTGATGTGGACCTTTATAATTTAGGTGTACTCTATATAGTACTCTACATTGTAAACAAAACTGAAAAGCAGTAGTTAAAAAGAAAAGAGACAATTGACAAGAGCAAAAGCGCGTGGGTCCCACACAAAAAATCATCTCATCGCGTGGACTTATTGGCGCACGGTCGCACTAGAGCGGGTTCCACTTACCTGCAAAATCTGAATTTTCAGGTGCACCCATAATAATGTCGTAGATTTATCGAGGACATGATCCTAAATATAAAAGTAAAAAAAATTAGAATAAAAAGTACTTATGTATTTGGTATGACGGATGATAACTTTAAACTTGTTTTCTCATGTTTGATTGATGAGTAAAACATGTTTTTCAAATTTTCTTTTTTTTTAGTATTTAATTGATAAATGAAAAATATTTTTGTTAGATTATCAAGTACACGAATAATGATGATTTAGATTATTAAGGATATGAATCTAAATGGTATTTTCTTCGTCTTAATTTATATGAGTTAGTTACATTATGTCCTTGAACATCTTTTTAATAGGTGTATATTGGCTTACAATGGAATGAGGAAAGTATTTTATTCTTCAATTTTAATATTATTTATTGATTTTTTTATCTTCAATTTTTATAGTTGATATTATTCAATATTTTTACTTTATGAACTTGTGGTTTAAATATTTTCTTAAATCGAAGGGTCTATCAAAAATATTATTTCTATTTTCATGAATCAGTTGTAAGTTTGTATAAATAACACTTTTTTCAGCCATCACTTGTTGAATAGTTTTTTCTTTTTTAGTTTGTTGTTGTTGTTATATCGAGGTCCCACTTGGTCACTGCCACACATTATGGCAAGGTAACATTTCATAGTTTAAATAAGATATAATACATAAATATAATCCTTTAACTTGACATCAACTGATAACTATGATCTTTAATTTTAGATGTGCACAAGTAGACATACTTAAATTTGTATAAAATTGAACAAATAGACACATTCATCCTACATGACACCCTACATGACAATTTTGTATTCTATATAGCGTCCTACGTGTATTATGTCATGTAGGACACGTGTGTTTACATGTTCAATTTTATACAAATTTAAGGGCTCGTTTGGTGTAAAGGATAAGTATAAATAGTCCCGGGATTAAATTATAGTACCACTTAATTTTATGTTTGGTTGGCAAGTCCGTGATAATTTATCCCGGAATTAATAATTAGTACCGGGATAAGTTATCCCTCCCCATGGGTGGTATAGTAATCCCGGGATAACTTATCCCGGGATAAAATAGGTAAATGACAAATATGCCCCTTTAAATCCATTTTATACACCATTTTTCACATTTATGTATATTTACATTTTTTTAATACCAAGTATAATAATATTTACTACTCCTTATTTTTATGATAACTATGCATATTTTTCTATTAAAAAATTACACTATATAAATATAATTTTTATTTATGAATTTATTTGACTAATTCTTATGTTTATTTTATTTTGATTTCTCATAAATTTTCTTCTCTTTAACAAACTTAAGAGGGAAGTTCTATTTTTAAGCTAAATAAGAAAAAAATTATATTTTTAAATACACATGATACTTATCACGGGGATACATAAACAAAAATATTTAAGTTAAATAAAATAAAAAATTTATTTTAAAAAATGAATAACTAAAGATCGCAAAGAAAATTTTAAAAAGTTTAAATAAAGTAAAGGGTAATTTTGTAAACAAACAACTTGTTCTTAAAATTTATCAATATATATTATTTTGAATACAACAAACCAAACACTCAATAAGAAATAATCTCAGGATAACTTATCCCATCATAACTAATCCAACATAACTTATCCCATCATAACTTATTCCATCATAACTCATATTCAAACCAAACGACCCCTAAGTGTCTACTTGTACACACTCAAAGTTAGAGGACATAGTTGTCCGTTGAAGCCAAATTAAGGGTCATGTATATATATTATACCTTTAAATAATAATGATCTTTTTTTTTGTAGCAATATGATATGTTTATGATTATAAAATTAAATGCCACTATGATAAATTTGGCATATTTTTTAATTTTAGATTATAGCAAGTCAAAAGTAAGTAGAAAATGAAATCGACGGTGGGTAACGGGGAGGAAGGTGTTGTGTGGGACCCACTCGTGATGTGTGGGACCACAGTTCTCAGAAACGGCCAATCTGAAATCCCTGAACGAACTATTCCGATGGCTATTTTTGGCGCCAAACTACTTAACAAACGTACACGAGCTCATATAACAAATTTTACATATCACGAGTGGACCAATTAATATAATAAAAAAATTTATATTATATAGTATTTATCTCGATTAGTTTAATAAAATATTTGTCAACTATTATTAATACTAATAGATATTGAGTAATGATTTGTCCATCATAATTAGAAATGATTAAAAAAGATTGTTTTAGCTCTCATTTGATCGCAGATTTTAAAATTCAAACTTGAAAATTTAGTTTTTGAGTTTGAAATCTCTCTTGAAGACCGGCTAGATCGATTTTTGAAGCTTGAAAATTTGATTCAAATAAATATTTGAAGATAAATTTTTAAATATTTGATTCAAAAGTTATTATCAAATGGTAGATTAGTATTTTTGTCCATATTAAAATTTGAACTTAGAAAATTCATAATTTTTCAATTCACTTCATTCATCAGTGTCATATAATCATATAATTTTATTGTTTCAATTAAATAATAAATTAGATGCACATTTCCTTGTATTAATTTATAATCTACGTCTTATTTATTTGTTAAGAATATTATTTATATAGTTAATAAATTTTCATATCATAATTTGTATCTTACCCTTAATTAGGAAACAATCTTATAGGAATTATATTATATGTTTAAGAACTATTAGAAGAAAAAGCTATTCTTCGAATATTTTTATAGATCGCTAGTTTAAGATAAACAATTTTAAAAGTTCTTTATATTTTCATGTTTTTTGTGTTTGGTCAAATTAAGGATATATAATACAACGGGAGGCATTGAATAATTGTAAGGTAAAATAAAAAATTAATTAATTCTATTTTAATTTTGTAAATTGACAAATAATATGGAGTAATTATTTATAATAAGATGGACCACTAATTTGAGATTGAGAGGGTAATAATGTATATTAAGTCAAATTTGGTAACTTGAAAATGATAAATTACATATTGTAATCGATAATATTATAGATGGGACTGTATAAAAATTATTATGATTCACTGGATGCTGATAAATACTTTTCTTGTGAGAGTCAAACATAAAAGTTTTAGTCAAATTTTATTCATTTTATCATCTTGTCAACGACTTATTTAATCACTTGGTGCACGTAATGAGATAAATAAAAATATTTCATGAATTGAGATATTTGTATGTGTGACACTGGGGTGTTCAAGATTAGGCGGAAAAAAATAATCCTAATCGAAAATAGAATCAAGTAAACATATTTTTATTTTTGTTCAAAGCGATAAATTATGGAATAATATACGGTTTTTATAATTACATAATATAATATAATAATTTTATAAATGATTTTGAAACATTTTATATAATTTGGCTGATCCATGCTTGAACAAGCATATCTTATAATTTATTTTATCTATTGTGTTTTCTATGGAAGTTATGTTTTTATAGTTAGTTTGATGTTTTCAACACTCAACCTCACTAAAGATGTCATGTTTATAATTATTTAGATTATTGTTGGAATGTTAATTCATAATTGTGGTAGGAAGTCTTATTAATCGATTAGGATTTGACATTTAATAATTGATATAATTAATGTCTAAATATAATTTATAATCAATATTATAAAGAAATAGTTTTAGATTTTTTAATTACTATAAGTTTTACATTATTATAAATAGGGTGCTTCAATTAATATCCTGTGCGGAGATAACTATATATAGAAATTCATTTGAGTATGAGAAAATTATTTTCGTGCAACCATTAGCTAATTTGAAGATATTATTAGATAAAATATGGAAAAGGTTTTTTTTCTTTTCCCCCATTAATATTAGTATCAGTCCCAAATATTGTTCCAAAAATATATTCATACTTAATGTGAATTTTATAAATAAGTTGAAAACTGAACATAATATTTTTCGCAAAATTTCCTCCTCAAGTTACTGGAGTTAATATCTCATATAATCACTCGATTTTGAATGGTTCGCTTAGAAGGTAATTCAATTTTATTTTATAATCCTAAAGTCATTCAATTCAGAGTAGTTTACTTAGAAAATCATTCAACTTTATTTTATAACTCGAAAATCACTCAACCATTAATATATTTCACTTAAAAAGACATATAATCAATTTACATAATTTTTTCATTAAATTGTTGAAATAGTTAAAAATGAATATCTTATTATTTCTTAAAAATTTAATCTAAAATAAAAATTACATTTCAAACAGGTTATACTAAAAATAAACTAAGAAATATTTCATAAAATCCAACAGGTTATACAAAAAACCTCTTGCAGTATTAAAGTTTTCAAAAAGTTAAATAACAGTACAATAATAATGTTGTAAGTAGTAGTAGTTAGTACGTAGTAAATATGCTTTTCACATCACAAAAGTCATTTTCATTTGTTATAAAGTTTACTTTCTCCGTTTTATTTTATGTTGCACCATTTTACTTGACACGGAGCTTAAAATAAAAAGAAGATTTTTAAAATTTATACTCTAAAATAATTTATAAATATTTATATGATTATAAATTATTTTATTAAGAATAAAAGAGAGATTTTAAAGTTAAATTATTTTTAATTATAATAAAATAACATTACGATATAACATAAAATGAAATAGAGAAAATATTATTTTTATTTATATAAAAGAAAAAAAACATAAATGACATCATGTAGATTTTAATTTAACTACTCCTTTTCGCTTTTTTCCTCTTTACATGGTTGGATATTAGCTGTCAAATAAAATCTATTTTATTTTTTTGTTAAAAAATCACTCTCAAAAAAACATATATAAAATGACTTTCAAAAACCCTTCCCACCTTCCACACTTGTTTTCTCTGTGTCCTTTCATTTCCAAAATTTTCTCTCCGATTAAAATTTTATCATTTTCCGATCATCTCTCCGGCCAAATCCTGCCGGAAAACTCTAATTTTTAAGTGACTTTTGTTCATGTAGACTTCGAAATCAAGGTATTCTACTTGTTTCTTTTTTATTACACCTTTGTAACTTGTAGTATCAAAAGAGAAAACTTATTTCAAAAAAATTTAATTTTTTTTAATAATAAGCTTGTATGATTTTTTCTATCTATTTATTAGTTGTTCTATGGAATTAATCGAGGTGTGTACAAACTAGTCAGATACCAGAGTCATTAAAAAAAGAAAAGAAGCTCGGTAATTCGATTTAGTGTTAATATTTCTTTTTGATTTCATCTATTGAAGTTTATGATATTCTTTGGCTTCTACAATTTTTTTATTTGAAATGTGTTTTGAGATGATTTTTTTGACGTTTTTATTGGTTGGTTGTATACTTGAGTACGTTTAATTAGCATAAGATAAGGTTGAGAATGTGAAATAAAAAAAAAAAAATTATGTACGCAAATGACTAATGATTGTATAATTTTTTTATTTTGAATTTGGCCCCACCAAAAGTAGGTTTATTTGAATTAATTTGTTCTCACCCCTATTCACACTACAGAAAGTCTATTTATACATTAAAAAAAAGGTCATCGATTAAGGCCTAATATATAAATAGTTATGTTAATTTGATCTTAACTAATAGCTAAACACTTAAATTTTGAAAAAAAACACATCTAGACATCTCAGTTCTTGTCGAATGTGTCACGTCAGCATCGAGTGTTCACGAGACATAGCGGGGATTAGTTTTAGAGTTTGAATGTGCATTCTCAAAGTTGGAGTGGTTAGTTTGTTAGTTGAATCGATGTTAAAGTGTCTTATTATATATTATGTCTATTGATAATTTGCAGAAATTGTCCAACTTGTGTTTTATTCTTATTAAAATTATTCATAATAATTGAGCTTGTTATCGTTAGTTGCTGAGGCAGAGCGAAGGTTCAGGGATGACATTGTACAAAAAAAATATATGTATATAATTTATATAATTATGTAGGCATAGATTCTGTTATTGATGATTGTATATTTTTAATGCATTCCTTGTTATATTCTTAGTTTGTTTTATATAATAACCACAATATATGCATTCTTTATTCTAACATAGTTTATGCTAATATTTAGTATAAGAAGATGATGATTTAACAACTACTAAGGTATTCAAAAGTTTTTATTTGCTCTGTAATTTGCTATTTTGTTATTATATTTTTCTTGCAATCTTGCTTCAAAAACTTATCTTTTGAGCCGAAGGTTTGTTGGAAATAAGCTCGAATAAGGTATGCATACATCATACCATCCCAGACCCCACTTGTTGAATTGTACTGAGTATGTTTTTGTTGTTGTTGTAAGTTTTAACGTATTCAAAAGCTTGTCACCTATCGTTTCATTGCGATATAATACTTTTTTTTGGACATTTGAATATTTTTTAATGATCTAGACATACCTTTGGTGTCTCTTGAATTACATGATAATACTTGGATTTGCATAAGTTTTTTTGAGTTATACATCCATACAAACTGGGATGAAATTTGGAAGCAAGCATATTTAATTGTGTTGGCTTTGAAATGTATGTATTTTTCTTGCATGACAGTTCTTTGAAGAAGGTGACTTCTGAAACATTCGTCTGCCTATTAGTATATCCGTTCTCTTTTCTTCTGTATATAGGATTGCTATTACTTGTCAGCAAATTGAAGCAATAGAAGGAAAGATGATGCAACACAAAAGAAGTCCAATTTCCCTCGAGCATAGCACCAGCCTCACATCTCTTACACCAAAACGACTAAAGGCCGATATGCCCATTTCCTCCAAGGTTTGTTTTCTTTCCCTTTTGCTGCACATGTTTATGGACATAGATATATTATTCATGAACTTATTATCTTGTATCGTTTATAGCTCGTGGATTTAAGAATGCTTTTTTCTTGGATACTTTCAACATAGATGTTCTGTGTGTTGTACATTTCATTGAGTTAAAGATTTAACATTTTGTTGGACTTTCAGTCTTTAGGCGAAGGTTGAACTGACCAAAGAAAATTCTAAAAATACTAAAATAGTTCATTCAAGGTTCCCTATTTGAAGTGTCCGAATTATAGGAGGGCTTTGGTCACATTCATTTGGCTGCTCCGAGTCTCAAATTTGTTTATTTAGACAACTTTTTCTTGCAACCTTTATCTTTGAGTTGTTGATATGGAGATTTTTCCTTAATAAATAGGAGAAGAAGGAGAAGTTTGGTGAACGAATAGTAGCTCTCCAACAGCTGGTGTCACCATATGGCAAGGTAATTCACTAATTCTGCAGGAATTGAGCAATGAATTTCAACTATTATTTTAAAGAGAAGGTTTAGCAAAGTTCATTCTTTGAGGTACCAAAAGGTGGAATATCTTCGAGTTCTTTTTCCCCGTGCATGCAAAATTATGTCCGCGTATAGAGCAGCTGAAATGAAATAAGCTCACTCAATTCTTACTAAACCATGGAATTTTTCATCATAAGGATAAAATCCTGATTTCTGTTATATTTGCAGACAGATACGGCTTCTGTTCTCCTTGAAGCAATGGGATACATAAACTTCCTCCATGAACAAGTGAAGGTGTGCCTTCGACAACTTCTTTTCTTTTTCTTCATCTATAGGAACTATAATCCCGCATGACTGATTAAAGACAAGAAAGTTTGTGGTGCATTATGAGATTTTTCTCAGGTCGGGCCACTGTTGGAGCCTGGACACGGTTTTTGGACAAAGCTATTGGTATATGTTGAAAAAAATATGAGGGTGACAGTTTGTGGTTCTTTGTTTGTTTTATTATTTTTTAGGATTTTCACCATAAACTTCTGTTCATAGTGCTCCTCATACTGAATTTTATGCCTCAGAATGTTCTACGAATTTAAGTGATTGTAAGATCACGTTTCCATATTTTCTAATATCCTCTGTCTACATTCTCCGCATCTATATCTGATTGCAGAGTTTAACTTTGAGAGTTCAGATATGTTCACATGTGAATATTGCATTCTGCTTGATGATTAAGTGTGTAGAGCGTTAGTTTTGTCGTATATCTGGAAGCAAAGGTCACGGATATTAACTTCCTGGTCGTCTCTTGTTGATGGTTGTTTCTTTTCAGAAATCTGTTAGTTTGTACCTTGTCAAAGGAAATTGTTTTTTCTACGTAAATAACATAATCATGGTATTTGTGTTACTGCTGTTCATTTAGATTATGACGCCTTGGACTGATATTTCGAGTCATTTTAATCTCTGCTATGAACATGACCTCATTTCATTTCCTGGTTCTTTCAGGTGTTGAGTGCACCATACCTCGGAAGTATGCCAATGTCGAAGACACAGGTTAGATTCGATTAGCACCATTTCTTGAAATTGCTTATTCTTTATAACCGCATCAGCCCATGAAGGGAAGAGATGTCTAAAAAGTTCAAACCTGATTTGCTACATTAATTTGGAATCTATGATCATTCATTGATGTCAATTGTGTTGTATCAATTGAACTTGGAATTCAACCTTGTTGAAATGTATTTCATGTTTTCATGTGAAGGAATCACAACCTTACAATTTGAGAAGCCAAGGCTTATGTCTTGTGCCAGTATCATATACCGTTGGAGTGGCGAGTAGCAATGGTGCTGATATTTGGGCTCCCATTAAGACCTCACAAAAGTTCTAGTCTAGAGAACGACGTGTGATTTCACCATTACTTACGTCCATGGTAAGGTCATCGATTGACAATAACACAACCTGCATTTCAAAAAAGCAGCCGAAAGGATGCATTTTCAACATGGAGATGCAGGTATGTGATGATTCTCCTGGCAAGGTCCACTTGATTTTTTGTGGTTCAAACGTCTAAGGAGAACGTATAGCTTGTTCTTCCGATAAATACTAGTAGCCAGATCTAATTTGAGGGCTAATATAAGAATAGCCTGAGTTGTGTCTAGGTTTTTAACTGAAATGTATATTGAAGAAAGAAATATTATGTAGTGATCTTTGATGCAAATGTGTCAAAGATGGACTTGTATTATATGAGAAGCAATGGAAGCTCTTGAATAACTTGTTTGATTCAGAAAGACTCAATGTTATGCCTTGTTTACTTTTGTATTTGAGCCGAGAGTCTTTCAAAAACAATATATATCTTCATGAGGTAGTGGTTTGCGTACACTCTACACTCCTCAAACCCTACTTGTAGAAATACTCAAGTATGCTTTGTTGTTGTTGACTCGGAAAGACTCGAATGATGCCATCTGAATTGACAAGAAACAACACAGAGCTTCAGAGAAACATGCCCCCATGTTGTAATCCTTCAAAAAGATGCGTACTCAAACGGAAGCCTTGGTCTTCCTAAACATCTTCCAAGAGGCTAAAATTTATAAGCATATTAAAAAAATTTACTTATTATTATTATCTTCTAAACCGAGCAATACTTGTGATTTTGCGGAAATAACATTCTAAGACAAGTCCTAAATTAATATTCAAAACATAAAACATATACACAATATTGCATCTTATATGACATAAATTTTAATCAAGATGGATCAATATACTTTAAAGGGTCATCCTGAACTACAAAATAAGAAAAGATTATGTATGGTCACTAGCATAGCATAGGTGTCACGACTCCAAAATGGATGTGATGACACTCGTCTAATCCTACCAAGACTAGTCAGCCTATATCCAACAATACAAAAGAAATGTGGAAAATTTAGTCATTCTCAAATACCCTCAAAATCCGGTTGTCATGTGTACAAGCCACTAATGTATAAAAAGAGAGTTTGAAAGATAAATACAAGTTTCAATGTCTTTGTCTCTCGAATAGAACAAAACATAAGTAAAGAACAAGAGGGTTAGCCGGAATGACAAACAACTACCTCTCAATATCCACATAAAGCCTCAGATGTAGATAGAAGAAGAGCAATTACATAGATCCGAGCTCGGAACCTACACAAGTGTAGAAGCAATGCGTGAGTACCAAACAATACGGTACTGATCAAGCAACCCTCTAAAACAAGGTAAAACTAGCTAGAAAACGAGAACTCCTTCATCCCAACCGAACTGTCAAATCTACAACCTGCACAGAAACCAGCCCAACCTAACAGTTTACAATGTACAATTCACAAGGTTCCATAATCATGATTCAACTGTTACATTTCATCAAATCATAAGTGTCAAGTTCATGAATCACAAGTATCAAGGTCACCAATCATAATAATCAAGTTTATCTATCACATTCATCGGCAATGACTTCGGCATCAATAACACTCGCCGACAATGACCTCGGCATCAATAACACTCACCGAAAATGATATCAGAATCAATAACACTCGTCGGCAATGACCTATGCATCAATAACACTCACCAATAATGACCTCGACATCAATACATTATATCTCCTCACATTGTTTCATAACCAATACGAATAAACATGTTCACATAATAACGAAGAGATAACAAGCACAAACAATTCACATCTACAACAATACTATCAAAGTATCACATCAATCACCGAATCAATATCAACCCTTAAGGCAATTTGCAATGCGCAATACACCATTATCAACACATTGTTGTTTTCACTAACCCCATTTCTATCATTAAGATTATTCAATTTGAGCAATTAACCCATCATCTCACTCACATTACTCCCCAACACATATAAGAAAGAGAGTTCAAGATTCTACAAGGTTTAGAAGTTCACTTGCTTTAATTCAATCAAAAGTCAATCCTAGACTTGAGCTTTTTCCTTCCGAACAATGTTCAAATCAATACAATCTAGTCAAACAAGTATTCACAATGAGATTTCGGAACTAACAACGCCCATATCAAGCAATTGAATAAATGAGTCAAATTGGCTAAAAGTTCAATTCTAAGAATAATGTTTAAATCTGAATATTGTTACATAAATATGTTACACGAAGCATTTGAAATCCATTGGTGAAAATCATTTTGAACACGGAGTTGTATTCAACTCATAATCACCATTTTTCTTAAAACTCACATTTCTTGAATTTGCCAATCAAAACTCCCAATTTTTTTATGTTAAAATCCACAAATGATCATAGAGAAATGAAGGTTTGGGTTCACAAAAACTTATCCAAAAGATTCACCATAAAAAACCTCTTTAAAATCGTCTCCAATGATTTTCCAAAACTCAAAATAAGAGAAATGGGGAAGAATCACAAAATTTTCGAACAAAACCCTCTCAGGTCTCGCTTTCGCGAACCCAAGGTCACTTACGCGATCGTGACCCTGATTCGCAAAAGTGAACCCTTGAAAATTGACCAGGCATTGCTTTCGTGAGCCGACTTTCACTAAAGCGAAGGTCGCGAAAGCGACAACCTCTCATGAACGTGAAGGTCAAGCGGGAACCGACCCCTTGCGAACGCGATTCATACCTCGCGGAAGCAAATAACCTCTTGCTTATGCGAGGCACACCAGGTAGCTGAACAATCAGTCAACTCTCAAATCTCTAAATGGATCCTCGGGAGTTGTTCAGAACCTTGCACACACAAATAAGATATGCGACCTAACTAAACACAATGTTTCGGACTCAATGAAACCATCAAAATACGAATTCGAGGTCTCCTTGACCCGACATCCGCAAAAGTCACAAAGAACAAACATAACACCTTAAAAGACCAAAGCAAGATCGAGAACTTTGAAAATTGAATCAAGAGTTGTCGGAAATTCAACAGAACTGTCGGAAATTTGATTTGAGCATCTGAACCCCAAATGTTGACCAAAGTCAACCCAAAGGTTAAAATCTCAACAATTTCCAACTTAGGACCTCAAAATCACGAAAAGACTCTGAATCTGAAACCGACAACTCTCTTAGATAAATCTCCATATTTTGGGGTTGACTGAATCGATGGAATTCCATTCTGAGACTCGAAACTCCAAAAGATACCAAAAAACACTTTTTAACAACTTTAGCCTTTCAAACTCAAAAATGTTCACAACACCCACTTTTTACTCAACACTTGAAAACTGATTTCACAAACCAATTAGAAATAACTCGAGATAACCATCGGAAGGAATAAAATGATAATTTTACAAAATTTCCCAAAACAACCTTTCAGATCATTACAATAGGTGTCCGAAAGTCAGCTATTTTAGTAGTTACTCAAGCACTTGCCGAAAAATATTCTCTCAAGCTCTTGATGATGTCAAACAAGTCAAAATGTTTTTCTCTCTCTTTTACTACTACTACTAAGAAAAAAATAAAAATATAAAATTAATCCCAATTTTTTTTGAAGTTATCTTGTTCTAATTACATCACTCGAAAAAGAATCGATGCATAGAGAAAAATCAAGAGAGATTATTAACTATTACGAAAACTAAATAAAGAATTTTATGCTCTTGTTCTATTTGCTTTTATGCTCATAATCTTACAAAAATAAAAACAATACATAAATAATACAATGAAAAAATAATATAAGATAGTAAATTTGAGTTGCCTCTCAACAAATATTTTATCTAATATTGTAACACGACATCATCACAATCATCACTTTGAGGATATGAACTGTATCCTTAATTTCGCTACTCCTAGGACGGTAATGTAAAAATATAATGACCAAACAATTGATGTCGCATTTATATTTCTTGACCCTTAAGTGAGATATAACGTTTTATTTTTCCGACATGAAATTTTTTAGAATATAGGAGTCTTGTTCCTCATCTATACTCCTCTCTGACTCTTCATAGGTTTGGAAGACTCGATTTTCATGTTGCCAACCAAATATAATATTGAAAACTGTTTAGAGTGATGTCCAACATACCCCACCTCCAAAATTGTACATTTTATACATCTTCACTAGTGTACTTCAACTTCAACATCCTCAATAATATTTTTGTGGAAATTTATTTTTCTTTTATTGCTCCATAAATTGGCTGCTATCCATAACAATGGATAGTTGGGCCTCAAAGGCTTCAACCTTTTTACTCAAATGGGCCTGCATATTTTGATATTTAAAGAAATATTACATAGTAAGGTAAACATGCCATATGCATTTACTAAACATTATAATTTGAAAGAATTATAATTCATAGCTATAGTTAAGATTTTACAATTTTTTATCTCCTTTCTCTCGCTTGTCTATCTGTCCCCCCTCTCTCCAAATACAAATATAAATAGTAACATGATACAAATATAAATGGTAATTGTCAACTATACATATATTTTTTAGAGATACAAAATATAAATACACGTGACAATAGATGAATACAAATACACACAAGACAACAAATACAAATATAAACATAGAAGGCAACAAATATAAATACAAATACACATGACAGTAAATGAATGCTCTCTTTTAGTGATACAAAATACAAATACACATGGTAGCAATTGCATACAAAATACACATGAATACGATGCATTTTTTTACGAAATACAACATTGACACAATTGTATTCGTTGAGACAAATTGTATTTTGTTAATACACATGAACTTGATACACATTCAATAAAATTGTATTCACTGATACAATTGTATTCATTGATACATATTGTATTTATTAATGCAATTATATTCATGGGTAGTTGATACACATACATACTAGTAACATATATACAATTATCCAATAAATATACAATTACAATTTGCCTCTCTCCTCTTTCTAACATGTAGTTATGAATCATAATTAAGCAACTTATAACTACGAATCCTGATTATATATCTAGTTTTAGCTATTTTTGAAATTTTCTTATATTTAAACCCATAACTATGTGCTTATGCTGAACATTAAGATTCTCACTTGAAATATAAAATACATGACGAAGCTAATCATATCAACTACAAAACATTAGAAGACGTGGGAGTGTGTATAATCAATAATTAGTTGGTGTTCTTTTGATTTCTTTAGTTCTTATTTTTATTTTTATTTGAATATAAGGAAAAAAATAACTAAAAGTAAAAAGCATACGTCTTAAAATTCGTTTTCTTTTACTATTTCTTTAGAAAAGAAATTGACAATGAAAAATGTAGTTCATCTAACCACTAATTCCAAATAAAATACTATCTTTTTTATTTAATTAATATAATGAAAAAATAATTTTATATGCGTACACAATGAATTTTTTTCTAATCTATTCTATCTCGATTAAATATAAAAAAATTATTTTTATATTTATTGATATATTTTTATAACCTGTAAAGCGGAACTAAATTTACTAATAGACAATAAAGAAAGATAAAAAAGAATGAAACAACAAATGGCTTGAAGGAAATACTATTGGAAGTTTTTAGACAACCAAGCAATGTTCAAATTACAAATTCAAAGGATACTTAGCTACACAAATTAAAATGGCACAATTTTTAAGAACAAACACTTCTATATACAATAAAATATGTTTTTCTCTTCTTTTTTTTCTTAAAAATTATTTAAATTATTTACAAAGGATAATTAATTTAAGTCTTTCCATTTTTAAATTTGTTGGATTTTCTTAACTTTATCACCATCCGTAGCAGAAGAAAAAGACATATGATTTCTTTAATTTTCCTCTCTTTTCTTATTTTTTTTGTTTGAAACTTGTAATCACTAATTAGGGGTGTTAAAGAATATGAAAAAATCGACCGAATCGAATTGATTTATGTTATTTTTTCAATAAAATAGTGGACTTTTATTTAAGTGTATAACCGCCCCGAACAATTAAGATAGTCTTTTTAATTTATGAAAAAATCAAAAAATTCCCAAACCGAACCGAACCGAACCGAATAACCTTATATATGTAAATATATTTTATATATTAATAATATATTAAATTTAATATATAAATATATTTACCTAATAATTTTTAAATATAAATATAACCTAGGTCCTTGGCCTCTAGTGACTAAACAACTTTGGATATTTGCTCTTTAATTAACATTTACTTAATTAGGTTTAAAATTGAAAGATACTATAATACATACTCTATCAAACAATACAGTAAAACCTATGCAAATACTCCTATTAAATGTTTAAGATCAAACAATACGGCAACAAGGTTTTACATTCTTGTCTTCTTGACGAAATATTTGTGAAAGAAATATTTTAATAGTAATATATTTTGAGGTGATATTTTAAAAGTAAAAAAAATAAAAAAAATTAACCGAACCGTACCGGTATCAAAGAGAACCCGATATGATTGGGATGATTTTAAAAAATCTAATTTTGGTTATATATATATATTATAAAATAACCAAAAAATTGAGATGATATAATTTTTTAAAAATAACCGACCGAACCGTATCATTGAAACCCCTATCGCTAATAGTCCATAATGTTGGGTTTAGGATCTTTTTTTTCCCTTCCTATGTGGATAAATAAAAGTCTTATTAGGACCAGCCCACTTTAGCCCATAACCCAAATATTATGTGGCATATATAAGGTTTATTTGGTCTTATTTTCAGAAACACAAGAGAGAAAAATCAAGAGAGATTCGTTTTAGAGATTGAGAAGAAAAGAGAAAAATCCCGTTTTTGCTTCTGGAAATTTTCTGTTCAGGCAGTCCGCTTCAGACAGAGTTTGCCGCTTCGTTAACCGTTGGATCGTGCTCAAATTTGAACTGAGAGTTCTAAGCATCTGGTTATTGCAATTCAACGGTGGAGATCGGATTTGGAGATCTGTAGCTTCTGATTTGAGGGCGTGAACAGTAGCGCGTTTTGGGGTGAAATCTCTTCTTTAATTCTCTAGTTTTGGTGCAATCTTGATTTGTTGTTGCTCGTTGTTTGGCGCTTGTTTTGTGGCCAATTTTGGAGAACAATTTTGTAACTCTTGGTGTTTATAGTGGAGCTGTTGGTCCTGTGGTTTTTTACTCTTCACATCGAAGGGTTTTCCACGTAAATCGTTGTGTTTTGTGTGATTGACTTATTCTTATCTTGTTACTTTAGTTTGATTGATATACTTGCTGTCCATTCTTCATATTGCTTGATTTGGTTTGTCTTCTCTTGGT